>LSRZ01000019.1:9991-50564 GCA_001625125.1 Haemoproteus tartakovskyi | reverse complement strand
CCTCCCACGACTAGTACAGAAATGTGTATACATCAAATATATATTTATTTTTATCTTCCCTATTTTACTTTTTTGTTATTATCGCCATATACAAATATACACATATACTTCTGTTTTTCTTGTTTCTAAATATTATCTAAGTACTTTTAAGCCAACTAAAAATTGTTTGTACTATATATAAAACTATAGGGAAATAGAAAAAAAAACTAGAAGAAAAAAAAACTAGAAGAAAAAAAAAACTATATATATATATATAATATGTACATAATAAAAAGATAAAATAATAATAAAAAGATAGAATCATCAAACTATTTAAATTGTATACTTACAAAAAAAATTCTTCTTTTTATATTTATACATATATCTAATTCGTTATATACATATATATATTTTATTTTTTTTTTTTTGAAGTGGAGCTCTGTTACTCTTTATTATTTTAGTTTTTTTTTTTTTTTTTTACATCTTAAATGTTTCGATTCATAAATTTCGCTTTGCAAATTTTTACATCGGTTTGACATGATCATTGTGCATTGTGTTTTTTTTTCTTTTCTTTTATTCTGTTTTTTGAAAATACCCCTTTTAGAAAATGTTTATTTATGAGTAATATAATATATATATGGGACTTTTACAAATAAGAAGTAATACTATTTTGTGTAGACGAAATATGTATCTAAACAATATTTATCTAAATATAAAATATACATAAACTTTTGATTCGGATTCATATTCTGTTTTATTTGTATGGTGGTATCTCTGTATATATATACATAAGAAATTATATAATATTCATTTGATTTATATAGATAAATTATTTAAAAAAAAAAAAGGAGAAAATATAATTTGTTTCAAATTTGGTATTTAGATCAGTTTTGTATTTCTGCAGTTTCTTCTTTTTTTTTTTTTTTTAAGAATCTAAACATTTAAGGAAAATATGGAAATTCTTTTAACGAATGAAACTAAAATAGATTACTTTCACGGATATAATATATTTGCTTTTCTTTTTACTTTTATTTTATTTTAACAATTTCTCTCTTTTTAAGATTCTTGTAATATGAAAACCTTTATACTTATGCTCTTTTTAAATTACATAACTATCCTATTATATATATAAAAGCTTAAGAAAAGTTTTCTTTTGATTACAACATAACTTAAAGGTTTCAGTCCATTTTTTAAAATACAACATTTATATCCTTTGTTTTTTTGTTTGTATGTCTGTTTATTTGTTTTACACAAAACAAACAAAAACAAAAAATAAAAAGATAACTTAAATGAAAACTTATAAATTAGAAATTGTCAGTTAATAAAAGAAAAAAATATAAATAAAGAAAAGGAAAAAAGAAAAATGAAAAATAAATTATGACAACTAACTAGTCTAAACTATTTCATTACATTTCTCTCATTAATAAAATATTTTTTTTGCCTATGTATATAAAAAAATACATATATATATTTATAACTCCTTAGACATTATATATTATATGTATACATCTGTGTATGTTTTCGTGTATGAGTAAAGTAGGTAGGTAGGTAGGTATGTATGTTATATATATTTGTATATTTACATTATGGGTTGGACAGGTGAATTCAATATAATGCTTGTATCAATTAGAATATGCAAAAACAAAAAAATCATAAAAATGAGTACTAACAGATGATATTATAGTTCTCATCTATATATATACACATTAATATATACACACTCGAAGAAAATAGACAACTCTTTTCTATTTGTATGATACAAGCATACTTTTATTAAATATCTAGATGTATAAAAGACCAAAATAATAATAATAATAGTAGTAATAATAATAGTAATAATAATAATACTAAAATAATAATATTATTAATAATAACAATAAATAATATTAGGTATAATTCTTTTAGAATAAAAAAAAGAATTGTAAAATTGTATTAGTCAAATAAAACTCCATTACATAAATAACCAAATTAAAATCACTATCGAGGAAAATAACACACACGTGTTCGTGCATTTATATACATACGTATAAGAAAAGGTAGCAATAAAGAAGGTACCATACCAAATAAACATAAGTTTGTAAAATGAAAAAAAAGAAAAAAAAAAGTGAAAACGAAATCAGATAAAAATGTGAATTAATCCACACTTAAACTAAAGGACGAAAAAAAAAAAGTGAAAAGAAAAGAAATAAAAAAAGGTGTAACATAAACACATTTATACAGATTACCTTAAAAAAAAAAATTAAAAATAATAATAATAATAATAATAACACATATATATATATATATATGTTAACTTTTTTTATAAATCATTTGTGTAATTCTTCTTCTTTTTTTATGTATGTATATCTAATCTTTATAAACCATTTTATTTCATGCATAAATGATTTGCATCAACAAAAAAAAAAAAAACTAAAATAAACCAACGAAAAAAAAACGTAGTTAATGTTATTTCTATCTATTTATCTATCTGTATATATACATATATATTATAATATATATATATATATATAATGTTTCCTTTTAGAGATCAATTAAATTAGGCCAACTTTCTCTTTTTTCTCTATCTATTTTTCTTTCTCTTTCCTTTTCATCGTCTCCATTTCCATCTCCATTATCGTCACTATCACTGTTTATCTGCATAATTCCATTATTCTTTTTCTTCTGCATTTCTTTCCCTACAATTGGACCGTCCTGATTTCTTTCTTTTAATATATCATTATCAATACACGACAAAATGTCTGCTGTCCTCCTTTCTCTTTCGCTCTCCACAGATCTATTTTCGACATCTCCTCTAGTCATTTCATTGGCATAGTTTAAAAATTGTGCCACGCTATCAGCTGTGTAACTCGTAAAATTGACATTGTTAGGAAAAATATAATCTAGAAGGTTCGTATTGTTTTTAAATTCTTCATTTTCCATTGTTTCTTTTTCAAATGTTTCTTTTTCATTGTTTCCCATTTTTTCCATCTCTCCCTTCTTTTCATCATATTTTTTATTATTTTCAATTATATCACTATTTTCAACATCATTAACCACTTCATCTTCAACTTCATCTTCTTCATTATTTTCCACAAACAACTCCATATTATTTGCATCTGTAAATGACCGGAAAGCGATAGAACTCATTGTGCCATATTCTTCTTGTTTCGTTTTATCAAAAAACACTTTTAAATTAATTACAGCACTGATAGGTTTATGGTCACTACTAAAAAAATTGTTGTGTGTTTTGTAACTTTCGTAATTAAAATATATTTTTTCATTTTCATAAAAATCATTATACATATAATATTGTTCATTAGTACTACAATCACTACTATTTTCATTACATTCTTTTCCTCTGTGCTTCAATTTCAAATTAATTCCACTGCTCACAAGATCACTATTTTTCCGCATCCTTTGTATATTTTTCTTCTCCCTTAATATTAGCTCACTACGTCTCTCCTTTTTAAAACGAGTACTTCTATCTCTCATGTATTCACAATACTTCCGTTGTTCACTGTCACTACTGTTAATCATTTCTCGATTTATATTTGCCTGATACATATTATACGATTCATCCGGTACCCCCCAAAAAGGACTGGTAATTTCTTCTCCGAATTCTTTCTTTTTCTTTTCTAATTCAGACAAGTGCACCAATTTTCCACTAATCAGTATACGGTCACACCTGAAACAAAAGATTAACATCAAATAGAGAAATGGAAAATGAAAAATGGAAAATGAAAAATAGAAAATGGAATATAGAAAATGGAAAGAAGTATGAGTCCACGATTAGTGAGGAAATAAATAAAAAATGAGAGCACAGTTATCAAATATCTATATGTAACCTTCATCATGTGAAACACAAACAAAAAAAAAAAAAAAACCAGAAAAAACAGAAAAACAGAAAAAACAGAAAAAACAGAAAAAACAGAAAAATCAGAAAAATAAATAAGAAAAGCAAGAAACACAAAGAAAACAATAACACATAGAAAACAATAACACATAAACAGCAAAAAATAAAGAGTAATGAATAAAGGACAGAATTTAAAAAGCGTGAGTACACAAACAAAAAAATAAAAATAAAATTACCATGCAGGGGTTCGACGGACATCGTACATATTCGAGTTTTTTTTATATTTATAAGTAGGGTTAAAAGAAACAGGGTGTTCGCAAAAGAGACAGAAAGGAAGGATGTTATACATTTTTGTATAAATAAATTGGTCATATGACAATAATTGTTTGATTTTATTTTTTTCAATTAATTTTATTACTTCGTCATGGTCTTTATTAATTCGAAAATTAAAATCTCCGCAAGCAAAAAAGTAGTCAAACGTAAAAACATTATTCAAGTCTTGATTCTGAAAAGTATTGCTTAAAATATTTTGCATTTGTGAATTCCTTTCAAATATATTTGTTTGTCCAGATGCTAAATGGATATTATTAAAACAAAAAGAATTAAAACCTAGTCGAAATTTAACAGATACACTTCCTTTGTTCCCAGTATTTCCTTTGAGTCCAACTTTAACTTTACATGCTTCTATTTCTCTTATATCATCTATTAAACCTTCATCGATGAAAATTAAAATGAACAATCCAATCATAGAAACCGATTTTAATTTTACGTATTTAAATTTTCGAAAATGACACCCATATTTTGGTTCGTTTGAAGATGTATTTCTATAATTATTATTCGTATTATTATTATTATTACTACCATTATTACTACCATTATTACTACCATTATTATTATTATTATTACCATTATTACTATTATTTTTACCATTATTACTATTATTATTAGTTCCTTTGTCTCCTTGGGAAGAAATTTCTTTTAAATTATCACATTTTTTTTTCTCACTAGACTCACTTTCAGATTCTTTCATTCCTGTATCTGTCATAATGGATTGTTCATATTTACAATCGGTTACTTCACTACTTCTAACAGTAATATGACTTGCATCCATTTCCAACACATCCTCAACTTTCGTTTTGTTCCATATTAAATCAGTACCAGCATCGAATTCATTAAGGTTCTGACCCAAACGTATTCCTCTTATTTTTCTCTTTTCTTCATTCTTCTCAAATTCCTTTCCTTTCCTATTAAAAGTATCACCATTCCGTACATCTTCTACTCGCTTAGCAAAATGAAAAGTAAAATCATCACCATCACCATCGCCATAATCATCTTCTTTCCATTTGTCATCTACATTAGACATAAGAAAATGTGAATCATCCATTTTATTAGAATCATCTTCTCTATGTTTACTTATAAAGTCTTGTAGCTCCTCCATATCGGCCATATAATTCGTTTTATCTGTTCCCTTTCTTCCATTATATTTCACATCCGGTCCTTCTTGTTCATTCTCGTGAATCACCTTTGCATGCGATCCCTTTAATATATCTTGTACTATACCTGTTTGCATATCTACTTTGCCTATTTCCCTATTTTGTTGTTTCTCTTTTCGTTGAGTCATTTGATCTTCTTGTGTATACATATTGTAGTAGCCTCCAGCATTCATAAGATCGGGCATAGTGGAATTCTCATCCCATTTATTGCTTTGGATCGACATAGGTGTATTATTATTATCAGGAGAAAAAGAGATTTTTTTTTGTTGACCATCTGTTCTTCCACCTTCTTCGTTTTCCCTTTTAGCATATTGGAAATAATTTTGATCGGCATTAAATGGTACACTATATGTGTACTTTTTTTTTTCAGATGTATCTTTTTTATTATTGTAATTACAACCCGTATAAAACTTCCTTTTTCTTTGTTCCCTTTTTACAAAATAAGTTCTGTCTTTTTGATACAACTCTTTCTGTCTTTGCGATAATTCTGTCAGAGACTGAACAATTTTCTGTTCTAGTTTTTTCTCTTTATATTTATCTTTCATATTCATTAAAACACGAAAACCGGTCAGTTCCACAACCTCTTGAAAACAAAACACATATATGTCTATTAATTCATTAACAGAATTTAGCCACGAAGAAATATCATTTAATTCATATAAATCATTTCCACATAAATTCCAACTACCTACCCATAACTTAATTATTCGTTCATCATACATATCTTCATTCATTTTTTTTTTCTTTGAACAGTTTCCCGATGCTGCATTTTTATTGGCACTATCACTTTGTAAATCATCTGAATTCACAGAATCATCTTCCGTAACCTGTTCTTTGCTTTTTAAGGTTGATGATGCCGAAGACGAAGAAGATGTAGAAACAGAAGATTCTACATTTTCAGGTTCTTCTTCATATAAAGAATTACAGAAATCTTTTTTTTTTTTGTTTCCATGTTTTGATATTTATTAGTTTCTAATATTCTCTCATTATATGTTTTTTCATATTCTCTTATTTCTCTATCTTCATTTTCCTTTTCTTGTTCATCTATTCCTGAATTCTTCTGTAAAAATTTTGCACTTTCCCTTATGTAGTTATTTCCTCTCCCTTTTGTTGTTGCTTCCTCTATGTCCTTTCCGTTTCCACCTCCCACCTGAAAATCGTTCTCATTGTTCTCATTATTCTTATTGTTCTCATCATCTTCATCGGATTCACTGTCATCCGAATCAGTTTCATCAGAATCCGATGTTTCATCCGATTTTTGTGCCTCACAGGGTTCATTATTTTTTTCCTGTTTTCTCTTTAATTCATTATCATTTTCTTCTTTTTCGTCTTGTCGTATTTCATTCTCCGTTTGGTTGTTTGTTTGATCCATTTTTTTTTCTTTAATTTCCTGATCTGTCTTCTTTCTTCCTTTTCCATGATTTGAGTATTCAACGGAAGAATATTTGTTCGACTGCTCTTCTGTTAATTTTATACTACGATGTCCATCTCTCCTTCTTCGAAAATTCATAAAATATTCAAAATTATCTTGTGGAAATATTTGTTGTTTATACTTTCCGTTGCACAGGATAATGTCAATACACTCCTGTCGAAAATTGTCTTCAAAATTATTTTGATAAAAACGTTCGATAGATTTAATAGCATGGTCGATATTCGTGCTTAACGATGATTTTCCAAAATTCACCTGTGACGAAAACACACTACCAGTACCTGTATAATGGGTACTAATAGCATCTCCATTTTCTACCCACATTTTTTTAAATAAATGTTTACAAATATGTAGCAATTCTTCGTCATTTTCTTTTTTCTCTTCATTTTGTGGAACAGAATAAGAAGTATTATAAATATCATCATCACCATCATCCATATTCCTATTCCTACTATTACTATAAAAAGAATTTCCCTGTGTTTCATCATGTTCTTCCTTTTTACCCTCTTTGCTACTGACACCTTCTCTGTATGCATTGTCTTTCATTTCTCCACTTCCTTTCTGCCCTCTCTTATTTACAGTTTGTGTGTCTTTATTTAAGTTTTTCAGCTGAACTTGTATCATTTTCTTATTGTTTACTTCCACCTTTCTGTCTAAAATATACATATCCGAAAAATCTACCCAATAACTATCAATCGGCAAAGTAGTCAACACTACAACCCTGTCTTTATTAAAAATACTATTCATATTTCTGTAAAAGCATAATTTCGATTTTCGAAATGGTTTTAAAAAAAAATCATTTTGAGAACTATTTAAAATATGTACAATAAAAAACCAGCAATAATAATACTGAAACACATTTGTTCTATCCAAGCAATCTAAGCAATTCGTTCTAAAAATCCCTTCTTGATATCTGCCTTTATTTTTGCATAGACTTTTGCTTTGATTATTATCATCATTCTCTTTATTCATTTTATTATTATTATTATTATTATTTTTATTATTATCATCATTATTATTATTACCATTATTATTGATACTATTATTGATACTACTACTGCTACTGTTGTTGACATTAGTAATAGTATTAACATCAGACACGTTTTCCATATAAAAAGACATCTGTTTTATGTATTTCCTTAATATTTTATTAATAAAATAATTCATAGCCTCTTCAAAACCTCTATTTTTAACAGCAGTGTGAAAATCATATTGAATATAATGTATATAATCTCTTTCTAAAAAATATTTATCCCTTTTTATATATGTCATGAGTTCGACAATTTTTTTTATCAATTTCTTTTCATTACTTTTTCCTTCACTTAATAAATTAATATAAAAAATATTATTGCCATAATTTTTTATTAATTTTTTATTGTGTTCTTTAAATGCCTTTATACTTAACAAAGCAGATCTTTGAATATTCACATGTGATGACATAGAATGTTGTTCCCAAAAAAGAGGCACAGATCCTCTAATCTGGACAATCGATATGATACGGTTTTCTAAGTTAGTTGCACCTGTCGTTTTTTCTGTCATGTCCGAAATGTTTGTCACGTTGTAATTTTCAATTCGTTCACATCCTTCTTCTCTATTCTTATCTGAAGAATAACTGGTTTTCCACTGACCTTCCTGAATATTAAATCGCTGAGGCATTCTTATAGAACCACAGTTTGTGTTGATTCG
This sequence comes from Haemoproteus tartakovskyi, assembly GCA_001625125.1. Classification (NCBI taxonomy): domain Eukaryota; phylum Apicomplexa; class Aconoidasida; order Haemosporida; family Haemoproteidae; genus Haemoproteus; species Haemoproteus tartakovskyi. The sequence continues at coordinate 42,145 of LSRZ01000019.1, read as the reverse complement.
TATAATTTGTTCGGTCTCAATAAAATTCGCTACATATCCATCATCATTAATTCCTCTTTTATTAAATCGAGTACCTCCCATCACTGTGGATCTTCTACTAATTAGCAAAAGTTCCAAACGCTTCTTATTAATTTCTATTGACGTGTAAGAAATATATCCCTGGATAATAGAACAAAACCAATTATTATCAATTTTCTTTCTATTTTTTAGTTTTTTTATCATTTCAAAATTCCAAACGAATTTTTTTTCACAGTAATTCAAATTGCAGTTTTCCTTTTTGCTATAAATAGACAATGGTTCTACTTCCTTTTCTTCAATTTGTTTTATATTCTTTCTCTGTACACTCTGTGTTAAATCAAAATCATACGAATAGTACATATGGACTGTTAACAGCTTTTGAATAGTTCTTAAAATTCGGTGCATGTCCATTTTAGAGTCTAATCTTTTGTCTTCATTTTTTGATGTTTCACAATGGACATAATTACTTTTCTTGTCATTCAAATCGCTCTTTCTTCCCGTTTCTCCTGTAATATCATTTTCATTTTTTGTTCTTTTTCCATCTACTTTTCCATACGAAAAAGGCGTTTCTCCTTCACTTAATCGGTTAAATAAATTTTGATAAATAGAGACGTTGTTACTGGAATTCATCGAATCGTTATCATTTTTCACATCCACATTTCTTAATACATTCGGGTAATTGACATTTGTTCTTTTTGTTTCATTTCCCCTTACACTCTTTTCTAAATCATTTACATTATTCAGTGCGTCATTTCTATTGTTGTATGTAATACCTAGCTCATCGTAACACTTCTTACTAGACCACTGTGATTGAGCTTCGCTTTTTTGTTCTGGAATACTTTCACATATATTCGATTCTAACATTTCCTCGTTTCCCGTTTTTGTAAGATTCCACTTTGCATCACTTCTAAAATTCTCCCCCATATCATCTTTTGTTTCTCTTTGTATTTTTTCATTGTCAACAGCAACTCCCTTATTCTCATAACTAGTGATATCTGATATGATATTTAAAATATTTTTATGATTAAATTGACTGCTAAGCCATCTTTTTGCATTATTAAAAGTCAACAATTTTTTATTTTTATCTCGATCTCTGTCTTTTTCTTTCTCTTCTTTTTTTCCAATGGAATGTGTAGCACCACTACTGTATATCAAATTATTTCCACTGCCTCCTAAGCTATAATTATCCATGTGTTTATTTCTTTTTCCTTTTTTCATATGTGTAAAATTCTCGGTCATCTCCATAAATTCCTTCTTTTCTTCTTTTCGTTCTTTCTCATTTTCCTTGGAATTATATTTCACAAAATCCGAAAATTCTACTTTATTAGAAAAACTAACTTTATTTGTATTTACAATGCCATCAAAAGGTTCAAAAGTTGAACCAGATACATTGTTTGACGTGTTCTTTGAGATAACGGTACCTACATTTTTGGACAGAGCACTGGATTTATCACTATTCTTTTCCAACACCTTTGAAAAATTAGTATCGTTCTCCATAGCTAGAATTGCACTTGTATTGTTACTGTTGCTGCTATCATATATATCAAAATGTTTTCCTATGTTCTCCGCGTTTTCAAAAGCATTGATAAAAAAATTATTGGAACTATCGTCCACATTTAAAGCATTGTTCACCACAGTATTCATTGTCATGATGTTTATATTGTACGGAACAAAATACACTTTTTCTATTTTGTATATACTTCTATATTTATTCAAATAATAAAATTTATTTAACAGTTTCCATTTTTCTACAACAAATAAAAAGAATTCATTTTTAATTTCGACACTTCCTATTATATTATCAATAATTAATTCATTTATAATATTACCATACTTTTTTTTTTTCTTTCTTATTTTATTTCGGTCTACTAATTTTTCGTAGCATTTTCGACTCTTCCTATAGATAAACAAAACAGGAACTTTTACTTCAAAATCAGAAGATTCCTTTCTTTTCCGTCCTCCTCCTCTTCCGTCTCTTCCTCTACCTCTTTCTTCATTTTTCCTTTTATCATTATACCTCTTATATTCCTGTTCTTTTTCTCTCTCTTGTTCCTCTTCCTTTTCTCGCTCTTGTTCCTTTTCTCGTTCTCTCTGTTTTTCCTTTTCATCTTTCTTCTTCTGCAAATTTTTTATATATACAATTTTAAATACCTTCTCACACACTATAAGTAAATAACGTCCTCCAGTGTTATGTTCATTCATTCCTGTTTATCTGAATCGATGTACTTTTAGCCACAAAAAAACACAGTTGACACATTCGAGGGCAGATTATAACTATATGTTTGCAAAATTTATGTTGTAGAAAAGTACACATAAGGATGATAAAAAAAAAATAAAAAGTGACAAACACACAAATACACAAAACATATATACCCCTAAATTTATCATACGACGCATATGTACAATAATGACAGATTCTCGCCTTTTCTGTATGTTACATATACAGACATGAAAAGGGGAACGAAAAAAAATTTTAAAAGAAAAAAAAAAAAAAATAAACAAAAGAACAAATAGAAAAAGAATATAATGAAAGGAAGAAAAGCAAAAAACACATAAAAAAAAAGAACACCTTACACATATATTATATATTTAATTCATAATATGTTCTCTATTTAAAAAAAAAATACAAACAAAATTAAAAACTATTTTTATTATAAAATAAAAAAAGAAGAAAAAAAACACTTCTATTTTTCATACAAGAGTAGATACGAAATGAATATCTCCATTTTAATTATGTACACATGAAAATATGTATATCACATATGAATAAGAAACGCTTTTCTATTGATAAAAAACTTTCTTTAAACAGGTTTCTATCACCCTAAAATCAATAATAGAAAAATATATAAATATACATGATACATATATTGATGCATAATTGATATAATATAGAGATTGCTATAAAGTTAAGGATAAGCATACGGTTAGACATAAAGATAAGAAGTACACTATACTATTATATATTAAACTAATCCGTTCAAACTTTGAACTATATATTCATTTGGTCATATTTTATTACATTTTATCATATTTTATTACATTTTATTACATTTTATCATATTATATTACATTTTATCATATTTTATCACATTCCCATATTTGTTTTCTACCATAAAAATTTAAACATAAAATTGATACAATAAGCATATTCTATATATACACAAATCCTGATGAACTAATTAAAAGTCAATATCATGAAGAGCAACCTTCTCTCTTGAATTTTTTCTTGTTAATTGTCTTTGCTAATGGTTTACAGTTTCTCAATCACTTCCTGATCTTTTCGTTTCTTCGATGCCGACAGTAATCGTCTCTTGGGGTTCAATCTATCAGTACTTATTTCAGTTTAAGACATCAAAAAGTGGGAATATCTATTATCCATTGTTTCTAATTGTATAAAAGAAAATTGTATAATTGATAATTGTGTATATTTCGTCTTCTGCTGATGGACAGATTTCAAATGCCATGGAAAAGACATGTAAAAAAATAAAAAAAAACGAAAGAAAGAATGAAAGAAACATAAGCAAATAAAAGGGATGGAATAAAAAAAGAACAGGAAAATGAAATAAAATAAATAAAGTGAAATAATGTGAAATAACGTGAAATAACGTGAAATAACGTGAAATAACGTGAAATAAAGTGAAATGAATAAAAGAAAAAATAAAACGGTAATTATTTTATTCAAAATGTATTATTTTGTAAAAAACACTGTTCCTGTTAAGATTGTAATAAAAAAATTCCCAAAAAAATACGAATAGAAACTTTAAATAATAGACCCTCATGTCACATTTTTTCTGTATACATTAAGATAACGAAGAATTTCACCTTTTATAAAAAATTGTGTAAAATTCAACGTAGTATGTATAAATATATATACATATATATGTATATGTTAAAACAATAAATAGAATAATGTTTTCTGCTTTCATCATTATTCTTGTGTATTGATTTTATAAATTCTTTCTACTTATTTTTTTTTTTTTTTTTTTTTTTTACCTTTGTTTTGCGTTCGTTTTTTGTATATTCATTATTAGAAAAGCTTTTAGTTTTTTTTTTTTTTTTTTAATTAAAAAATATTAGAAAATTACAATTTTATGTTCAAAAAATGAATGCAGGAAATTCTCATTCCCGTTTTTCCTCCGATTCCACTTCTTCATTTATGATTTGTTTTTGAATGAATTAAAAAAAAAAAAACTTTCGTTATTACACCTCTTTTTTGATTGTTCTTTCATTTCTTTTTTTACACAAGTTGTGTCACGTATTAAAAGGTGTTCTTTGATCTTTACAAAAAAAGGAAATGGGAAAAGCTTCTTTTTTTTTTTTTTACATTAATACAGTTACTGTATGTATTATAGAATGTTCCATTTGACAAAATTTTATCAATGAAAACAAAATTTTAAACAAATGTGCACATAATATAAATGATATGATTCAGTTATCACACGGTCCGGAAAACACAAAATGGACAGGTTAATCAAAATGATATATGGAAAAAGTGTACTAAAAGGGTCTATGGTTTCTTAAACAGGTTTTCTAAATAAGGTAGTTATTTGCATAAATTATTTAATTCACATTTAAAAAAAAAAAGAAAAAAGAATGTATATATTTATTTGCACTGCGCTGTAATGTCGAATAACTTTTTAAAGAATAATAGTATAGTATTAAAATGGTCCATTTGTTGAAATCTGTAATTTAGAAACCTTTCTTAATATTACTTGTTCTCCCCCTGTAACGGTCATTTATAAATATATTTTCAAATGAATCCGTTTTGGGGGTCGTCCTTTCCTAACTTGTAATGCACTGTTGATGATTTTTATTTTCATTTATGTTTACTTCTATTTATATGTAACGTATATTTTGTTATCTATCACATATCCTTATTTCATGTTCCGTTCTTTTTTATATCACTAAGATCTCTATATCTCTATATATTCATTTTTCGTTTGCTGTTATCAGAGGATAGTCATAAAAAGAGGTTTCATAAGAAGCTGAAGTAAATTTCTCATCATTTGCGTAGACATATGAAGCAGATGTTCGGTTTCTATACCTACATACATATATGGATATATGTACGGGCGTATGTATATACATATATATATATAAATGATTAAAAATATGTTTTTTTTTGGTGAACTTTTTCTTTTACTGCTACCTCTTCTTCGTAAGTAGGCATTTTTTCTAACACAATTGTGTTCTCTTCATACTGTCCTTCATTTTCCGTTTTGCTTTTTTTCGTTTTTCTCTTTTTTGCTAATATTTGTAATGAACCGTCTGATAATTTACTCATAGTGTTATATTCATTACTATCATATACTTCTGCTTTTCTATTAGGAAATCGAGGAATTTTTTGATAAGGTTTTAAGATACCCTTTTTAATAAGTCTTTTTCTTTCTTCATTCATTTTGTGATAAAAATATATTTTCTTTGACAATATTTTATTTTTTTTACTTAAGCAGTTCCTTCTAGGTGCTACACCCATCGCTTTTCTTCCTCCCTTTTTTTTCCTTCGTTGTTTTTTCTTTATAACATCATAATAATTGTTATACACTTTTAGTAGTCTGCCTACTTTTTTATTTAAATTTTGAAAAACTATTTGTTTTTTATCTGTTGTTTTATCGATGATGTCATTAATTAATCCACTATTTTTTTTATTAAAAAATGTTGTTACAGCAGCAGCAGCAGTATTATTATTATTAATAATATCGTTATTAAGACAACTCGATGCTTTTCCCGATTTATAAATATAATCATTTATGTTATTACTGATATCATAATTTATAATCTCCGCATTTTCAAAATTTATTCCTCTGCTGAATATATTCGTACACACCAAAATTGGGAATTCATTATGACGAAATTTTCTATAATTAATTGTTCTCTCTTTAAAATTCATTTCCGAATGGATCGAACCTACATTGTATTTCAACTCCGTTAAAATATGTGTTAAGTTTTTAACACTCCTACTCGTATTACAAAAAATTATATACTTTTTCAAAAATGGAGAACAACCTTTTGTTAAGTTCGGCATAATATTCTGTTTTTCGCTTTCTAGTAATTCAAGTAATAAAGATACTTTCTCTTTATTTTTGCTATTAATGAAAATATGTTTTACATAATTACTAGTGTTATGACTTCTCAAGTTTACAATTTGCTGAATATATTTACTTCTTATGTTGCTTTTTAAAAAATCTGTTATTGCAACCGTTTTTGTAGCCGATACAAAAATCATGATAGGAATATTACTATCAAGAGTATTCTTCATGTTTTCCATTCTTTCCTTTTCGTTAGAAAATACTTCTATATTACTTTTGTCAGAAGTATCATTGGTTTTTTCCTTTTGCTCTGAAACATTTCCGGATCTTCTTCTACTACTCGATTTTTTCAAAAGCGTATCCGTCTCTGTCTTTACCTGTTCCTTGTTCTCTTTTTTTGTTCTTTCCCCTTCTGTTTCGACACCAGTGGAAACTCTCCGTATTGATGTTGCTTCCTCTTCATCAGTATAATACCTATAGTAATACATATTTGTGTAATTCTTAATATGATTAAGAATCAACTGTACTTTCGTTTGATTAAACACATTACATAAACTGTCTGCTTCTTCGATGATTATATATTTTAAAAATTTAAAATTGTACAAATGTTTATTCTTGTAATTTTCCACTTTTTCAAAAATCTTATCGGGTGTACCAATTAGTATATCAATATTGTGATTTATTGCATTCTTTCTGTTTTTCCTTTTTTTTTTAAGTTCCATAAAAAGGCCATCTTTCGGAACTAAGTTTTGGGGTCCACTTTGTTCAACTTTTTTATCTCTTCCGTCCACATGTTCATCCCATTCTTCATTTTGTTCATTGAAACAGAAATTTTCTGAAAAAGAAGAACCTGTATCTACAAAATGTTCTACATTATTTTGTTTGATCGACTTTATTTTATTTTTGTACCCTCCACTCAATAATTCAATATTTACATCAAAGTTTTTTAAAAAAGAAAAAAGTTCAAATGCTGCTTCTCTAGTATTTGTTAATATAATAGCAAATGGAACGGAAATGTTCTTTTTATGTTTTAAACAATTTAGTGCATTATTTCTTTTGTTTTTTATATAAGTGTTTGTATTGCAATTTCTATACGTTCTTATATGAACATATCTATTATTGAATTTATATTTGTCGTAGGTTATATCAAAAAATAGATTGTCTTTTTTTCTTAAAACGTTTAATTTTTCTTTTTTACGAAGTAATTTGTTTTGATATTTTTTATAATTATTTTTGTTTAAAAACTGATAAAATTTCGTTAAATAATTCATCCGTTTTTCATTAGTACTATAAAAATTATGTAAAACAGGGATAAAATAACTCAGTGTTTTCCCACTCTTTTCAGGACTTACAATTAAATATGCGTCATTAAAACATTTTGATACTTTTATATCTTTCCTAGATTCATTCGATGGATGAAGTTCATAAGATTCATCAGAAGCATAGAATGATGAATGAGGTTCGTATATATTTTCTCTTTCCTTTTTCCCTTCTCCTTTTGTTTCAACATTTTTGTTCTCATTATCAATCAAGTTATAATTTCTAATGTCGTAAAAATCATGCTGTAAATTCCACTGGCTCTTTAAATAATGATTCACAGCTAATCTATTCCTTATTATATCATTATATACAGATTTTTTCTCTTCCTTTATTATATTCCCGTAACTGTTCTTAGTTTCTTCATTTGATTTATCTAACAATAATGGAATTACATTTTTTTGAATTTCCGTTGGGTTATAAATTTTCAGTTTATGCAATTTTAGATATATGTCTGTTTTTAAATTATAGTCCAAAAAACTGTTCTTTCTTAATTCTTCTTTTATTTGATTTTTATTTTTATTCTCTGTTTTTCTTCTTCTTCTTGATCCTTTAACATCTTCATTTTTTTCATCTTTAATGTTAGTAGGACAAGGAGAAACACCTTTTATGGTCGTTTCGCTAAAATGTTTTTTACAAAATAAAAAGGGACATGTATTTATTTTTCCATTTCTTACATTTCGCAACCAAAAATTCTTTATCATTTTTGTGTCATACTTTTAGATTTTCATTTTCTTTTTCTTTTTCTTTTCTATTTCCATTGCTTTTAACATGTTACTATTCTCATTATTTCAAAGTTTTTCAGGAAACAGCATCATGTAAAAATAAAACATAATTTAAAGATGCATAAAAAAAAAAAATAATAAATGAAAGAAAAGAAAAGAAAAAAAAACATACAATAAAAATGAAAAAATCGACATTTATACAACCATATATAGGAGTTAAAAGTTCCTATATGTATACACTGATTTATGCAATAATATTAGTAACAAGAGTGAAATTTTGTATTTAACATGTCATGATAAATATAAATAAATATATGTATATAAAATATATATAATATATATAAAAATAAAATTTATATATACATAATTTGTTTTGTCTTTTAAGTTTTAATAAGTTAAAAAAAAAAAAAAAAGTTATGAACCGAAACTTCCATTTGTTTTTTTTTCTTGTTACGAATTACTATAAAAAAGAGAGAATGGTTCTTTATAATATATGATGATAAAGTATATTGTGAATAATAATTATTTGGAAATTTAAATGTTTTTAACAGAGGAAAATGACACAACCATGTATCATATATCGGGGACTACTTACAATTATTTATTTGTTGAAATATATATATACATATATTGAAATAATATCTTTTTTTTTGAAACTTTGAAAATTGTAACCTAATTTTCAATTAATAAAAATGTTTCATTTCCTGTTTCCTTTCTTTGTTATTGAAAGATTTAAATTATAACTTAAAGGTTCCTAACACATTATAACACACTTTTTGCTTTTCACTCTTCACATGTAAAAGATTTATACAAGTTTTATAACATACATACAGATATATATATGTACATAATAAAAATAAATATATATACATAAATCTATATACTTACAAAAATAAAAAAAAATAAAAAAAAATGAAAAAAAAACAAAAAAAAATAATAATAATTATAATAATAATATATAAATATAGTTGCAGCTTTTCAACTAATTGTTTGTTTCTTTTGTATTCTAAACAAAAATAAAAAGAAATATTAGTATAGCTATTTTAAGTCATGTTGGATCAGCACCATTTCTGTATCCCTTTTCTTCTGTTTTTACAGTTCCCTTTTATTTCGTCCATTTTGTTTATCTATTTACAATATATATATATATATATACATATATATATATATATATTGTAAATAATACACATCTGAACAATCTTACAATCTTATGATTTATTTTTCAACTAATCCATATCTTAAATGTGTAGCATAATTATAACAGTGGGAACGTTCTGTATCATGACCATTCCATTTTAGTTGTTTGTTTCTTTTTATCTATACTGTAAATGGAAAAGGAAAAAAAAAAAAGATCAAAATGATTAAAATGATACAAAAATTTATACTGAAAAAAATGAAAAATTAAAAGAAACGATGTTGTACATAGAAAGACAAAAATACAAAACAAAAAAAAAAAGAGAAAACTAGCAATAGATGGTGATAATGGCAAAGAACGTTTACTTTTCTAAATCCTATTTGTTCAGCTCTCTCTCTAAAGCACTGTCTGCATATGTTCAATTTGTATTTTCTAATTAATCCATGTCTATTTGAACAAACTCGGCTGTTACAAAAAAAAAAGGAAAAGAAAAAAAAGAAAAAATATATAATTCATGATATGAATAAATTTGTTTTGTCTGCGTATAACACTCTCCACAAATAAAATATCACACATTCTTATGAAGGCAAATGCAACCAAAATATTCCAGAACATTCTGTACTGGCAATATTGTAACAATTATTTTCTTCTTTAAAATACTTGTATCTTTTACAAGGTAGCACTTTCTTTCTTTTTCTTTTTTTTTTTTGATTTTTAACAAATAAATATAAACTTCAAATTATTTGTGTTTAATTGCATTTCTTTTTAACTCCTTACCATTCTCTGGAACCAGGACCATATTTCCTTTTCACTGAACCATCTTGGGCTGCCATTTTGAAATTACAAAATCTTGGAAACAAATATATTTGTTTGTTAAGTAACTGAAAGAAAAAATGTGTTCCTCACGTCCACTTAAACCTATTTTACTTCGGTTTATTAAAAAAAAATCAATTCACTTTTATTCAGTTAATTTAAAAAGGAAATATACATATATTTATATTTTTTCAAATTGTTTTTTATTTTCGATGGATTAATTCTTCAGTATATATTTTTAAAAAAATGATTCATTTTTTAATTTTTTATATGGTTGCATTTTTACATTCATTTTTTTTACTATACTCACTTTTGTGTTAAATAAAAAGAAAAAAAAAAAAGCGTTATCGAAATTTCAAAAAAAATTCGTACATATATATAAATATATGTATAAAAATATAATTTAATTTTTTTTTTTTTCCTTTTGTATACACAAAACGTATGCATATTAATTATAATTTTTATGAATGCGCATTTACATTTGTATATAAAATGGGGTGTACATAAAGATATACAAATATATAAATATTGATATTAAAGGGTCTATAAAGATATATAAAAAAAAACATGTCACTTCAGTGAGAAGAATTTATATTGCGATGGTTTTTATTCGTTTAAATATTTTTTGTTTTAAAATGAATCACATGAGAAAACAATTTAAAAGTTTTATTTTATGTTAGAGTAAGATGATAGGGATGTTATTAAAGTTTCTTAAATTGGCCAAATATCATTATATATGCAAGTTTATATATTTTTCGATTTTTATCTTTTCCTTTTTCTTATGTCTCTTTTTTTTTTTATTGTTCTTTGCTGTTATATAGGTAAAGGTACACTACATAAGGAATAAGAAAAATTGACTGACACGTTTAGAAAATTAAAAATGAAAAAAAATAGTAAAAGACGTGTCATTTCAAAGTGACAAAATCAGAAAGGATAAAAGAACTGAAATAAAAAAAAAAAAAGAGAAAAGAAAAGAAAAGAAAAAAAAAGAAAGCAAGGGAAAATAAAGAAAAACATACACCTTCATATCTATATAAGGTCTAAAGAACATTTAGAACACATCAGCAGCATCAATTAATTTTGTGTCAATCTCTATAGAAGAGCTTCTTGTTTTTTGTTGTTGTTGTTTTTGTTGTTGTTTCTGATGTGGGATCAAGTATCCGCCTATGTAAGTAAAAATGAATAAGGTATAGGAAAACAAGCAGTCCAACTGTAAAATCAGACATGTAGATGAGATGCACATTTTTTTTCTTGAAAAACAACTACATTTTGTTTTATATATTCTATTCAGTTGTGACAAATATCTGAATTGGTGAATATCATTCTATAGTTATAATTATTTTATTTCATAACTCTTCTTCTTCCTTGTTTTCATTTGTTATTCCAACTTTTATATTTCCAGTTACGAATTTTGCCTAAAAGAGTAAAAGAAAATGGGGAAATATCAGAAACAAATGAAAATGGAAGAAATGTAAAGAAATAAATTGACGATACTTTATCATGGTCATAATTTAGTAAAAGAGCGTCATTGTGTATTTCAACATTCCAACATTCCAATATTCTAATTTTTTTATTTTCTTTGTTTTGCTTGTGCTTGCTATCGTTATTTTTTTCATTTTCCATTGATAATTTCTTTTTAATGTTTGTTGTTTACATCAATTGCCCCAACATTGTCCGCAAAATAACCTGAGGAGGAAAACAAAAAAGAAATCAGTATGGCGATAAAATGAACGTGCAAGAGTAAAGCATTACACATATGAATTCCAGATAAAAATATTTATTTTCATAATCTAAATATGTTTTAGGAGTATCAGTAAATTAAACACATCATACAAACAACATTATGAAAGATGGAGAAAAAGAAAAAAAAAATTATAGAGTATATTTTTATACAAATGTTACCAGGTGTGTTCGCAAAGCTGTCATATTTGCATATAAGAACTCCAGAATTTTTGCAACAAGAGGTAGCACAGCCAATATTCTGAAAAAAAAATGAAAGAAGAAAAAAAAAATACAAAAGTATAAAAAAAAAAACACATAGGTTTTCCTTTCTAATTCATACAAAGTTTACGTATCATCTAATTTCATCTATACTTCTACTGATTTCCATATGATCTGAGTAAATTCAAAAACATTGTCGTTTCTTTGTATAACACCTAAATTGAGGTGGGAATAAAAAGAAAACGGGAATGGGAAAGTATATTTTACAATGGGAAAATTGTTTCGGTTGTATATCTTTCAGTATTACTTTTTTTATGTTGTAGTATTATTTTTTTTTTTCTCAATTTAGTTTAGTTCAATTTAGTTTAGTTCAATTTAGTTTAGTTCAATTTAGTTTAGTTCAATTTAGTTTAATTCAATTTAGTTTAATTCAATTTAGTTTAGTTCAATTTAGTTTAATTCAATTTAGTTTAATTCAATTTAGTTTAGTTCAATTTAGTTTAATTCAATTTAGTTTAATTTAATTTAGTTTAGTTCAATTTAGTTTAGTTCAATTTAGTTTAGTTCAATTTAGTTTAGTTCAATTTAGTTTAATTCAATTTAGTTTAGTTCAATTTAGTTCACTTCAGTTCATTTCAGTTTAATTTGATCAATTTCCATATTACATTTATTTCATTTTTTTGTGCTTTATACCCAATTCAAAATCGTAGTTGCTGATCCCTTCATACCACGAATTGACAGCTGACTCTATTTCCGAATGTTTGGAAAAAGTAAAATAATTGGTGTTTTCTAATTTACCAGTAATGTTACAATCAAATTTTTTCTCAATCTACAAGAGAGGAGAGGGGAAAAGAAAGGAAAAAAAAAGATGAGATGAAGTAGCGGAAGGTTATATCAAAATGTGAAAAAACAAAACATATCAGTTTTTTATCAAAAAAAAAATATAAATAAAATTACCAATTGAGCTTCACGTTTCGCAATACGTTCCAACTCTTCACTCCTTAGTAAAAAAAAAAAACCAACATAAATAAAAGTAATATCAAACCGTCATAGATGAACATAAAAAATAGATGGTTGCAAAGACAAAACAAATACGTGATGAAAAAAAAACATAACTAGTTACTTAAAAAAACGTCATACATATATAAATTGAAATAGTTACCAGTTCAAGGGATTTGCGTTATGTTTCGATCTTAAGTCGTTGTGTCTCTCTAATATTAAATTTTTCTACATAGACAAAAGCAAAAAAAAAAAAAGGAAAAGGAGGGAAAAAAGAATAAAGACGTCATGTTGCTAAAAAGAAACACGTGTTGGGGTGTTCGTGTATGTGTGTGATAGGGGAATTATATTTATATCCAATGAACTTATTCGTTTCGCTAATCTTTACATTAAACTTGCAATGGTTTCCTTGCACTAGTATATAAAAACAAAAGAAGTAAATGGAAAAAACAGAAGCAAAAACTTTACACATTTTTGTAATAATAAGTATTAAAAAATAAACAATCTAATATTCTTCTAAAAAAAATAAATTCCTTCTAAAGAAATACGTCCACATTTACATAGTTCGTTGTAAAAATGTTATTTTAATAATTATAGCAAGAGTTTTCTTTCTCCTTTATTCTTTTAGCTTCACAGTATATGTAATTTTTCATTCTTTTTTTGCCTTCCCTTGAACCTTCCCTTGTGCCTTTCTTTATACCCGTCTATGTACCTGTTTTTTTATCTTAACCTTCAAATATTTATGTTATAACACTTGCTATAAAATTAGTTTTCTATTAGCGCCATATACATCTCCAATTTGTAAACACATCTAAGCATTAATCAGACATCACCAATATACACTAAATAGTTATATACTAAACAAAATCTTTATTATTTTATTCTTTTTCTCCTTTATATAATTAGTGCTACGTTCAACTAGAAATGAAAGAGACAAAAAGAGTCCAATTTCTTGTGAAGTAGATAATATGTTTTATCAAACAAAGCCAGTAGATATTAAAAAATAAACAAAAGAAAAAATAAAAAAAAAACAAATATTAAAATTTACTGATCAACACCAACACCATTTCAATAAGAACACCTAAATCTGAAAAGACAAACTTTTTACATATGCGGTATTCCGATCAACTGAATTTAGCTCACATTTGTATTTTACTTTATGTAAATTAATTTCATTTAAACCTTACTTAATTTTAGGTGTATCTATAAACTTAGGTTTATTTTTCTTTTCATGTAACAGTTTAGTTCTGTACTTAAAATAATATTTTTTTCTAATTTTTTCAATCATATCACTACTTTCAATTTAGCCGTTAGTTTTTTTTTTTTTTTTTTTAATTTACACTAAAACACATGTCTTCCCATTTAGAAATCTTTACAATTTTTCTTCAAAAAACAATATTTCTTTTTTTAAACTGAATACGGTTACAAAACAATATCTTTGTCAATTTATCCCAGTAATGCAAATATATCTTATAAGCAAGTATTATATTTCATGTTAAAAAGAAAAAAAAAAACAACGTCTTTATCTGTTAGATAATAACCAGCACGCAAAGAAATCAGCAACTTAAAACACACAAAAAGATAAACACTTATTATATAAACTGAGAACCAGCATTTATAAACCAAATTAAAACTAACCGTTATATACTCTTCTCTTAAAAATGATAAAATATTATTTGAATGTGACACATCCATACATTCATATATACATACATATAAGCATGTATATATCCCTAAATAAATGAATAGATATTAAAATACATACATCACGTTTGTATAGAAACTGTTCCTAATCATGGAATGTATAACACATGAAAAATAGTAGCACAAAATGTTAATGAAAAAATTAAGCGTATGTCCAAACAGAAACGTGCACAAACTTATATAATAAAATACTTAAATGTAAAGCAAAATTAAAGAACTTACATAAAACGTTTAAATAAAAAACTTCAACAAGAAATTTTAAATGAAGCTTCAATGAAAAACTTGTCAACAGACAAAAATATTAAAAACCATATCGATTTAAATGGGTCTATAACTGATATACGACTGCAATGGCAAAATAAGACAAAAAGACATAAATGAACAAATATCATCATATAGAGATATATACATATATAGATACATTGATAAAGATATAAATAAACAAATCAATTAAAGCATAAAGGGTAAGAGATAAATGATAAAACAAAAAAAAAAACAAAAAAAAAAAATGATTTATAAAATAAAGTTGAAAAACCTATTTAAAATATTTAAAAAAAGAAGAAATTATTAATGGCACGAGAAAAAACTTAATAAATGAAACACTATAAGAAATAAATGTTGACAAAATTACCACTAAAATGTTCACAGCAATGATGGCACATATATTGACACAATTATTGACAGAACTATCTTCCACTGATCGTGTCATAAAATGTTGCTAAATTTAATCTCCAGTTCAAAGAATACCAAACAAAAAATATGGTACGAAGAAAATATGAAATCTTTAGCTTTATATTCCTTTGTGTTGTGCCCTTTTTCTTCTGCTTATCTTAAAGGCATAAAACCTATATATATATATACTTAATTATATTATAGAAAGATAAGAATTTATTGCAATGGAAAAAAAATAATAAAGAAATAATATGATCCATGCCGTTTCATTACATATAATATACTAAGAAAATAAAAAATAAATACGTACATTTTTCAATCTATGAGGTTTTATAATATATATATATATGAATAAAGTGAAATAAAATTATTTTAGATGGGCTACATCATTAAATACTTCTAACCACCCAGATACTTGATTAATCACTGCCACTAAAAATTCATTGGCTTTGTTACTATTTTTAACTTCTTTCATAATGTAGCAACTGTTATTGTTGTTACCGTTGTTATTATTAGTAGTAGCCACCATATTATTACTGTTATTATTAGTATTCATTAGATTTGAACTGTTATTAATAGATGTACTATTATTCGTAGATATAATATTGTTATTATTATTAATAATCGTAGAAGTGTCAATGGTTAAAACATTATTCATTTTATTATTCATTTTATTAACAGAGGCATTACACATATTGTTCATGTTATTATTTTTATTAATATTATTATTAATGTTGCTGCTTCCGACCAAATAATCATAATTATTAAAACCGCTATTGGGCATATTATAATTATTATTACATATATTACTACCGCTATGGTTACTGATACTATTATTGCTAATACTATGATGACTGAGAGTATTCATATTCTGCATAGAATTCCAATTATGTAACGAATTTAAATTAGGAACAGTATTCACATCTTGTATAGTATTTAATTGGTTCATATTATTTCCATTTCCAATAGTATTATAATTAGCTGTACGTTTCCCATGAACATATTTATTTGCATGCTCGTCATTCGAAGGGAAATTAAGATTTGAGGAATTCATTATATTAGAATCATCTGTAATCACTTTTCCTTTTATGTCTACTACTCGTTGTGTTCTCGTTTTTAATTCAAACTTATTTTCTCTTGAAAATTCAGATCGGTTATTTGACATATTATTTGATATATTATTTGATATATTATTTGACATATTATTTGATATATTATTTGACATATTATTTGAAATATTATTCAACAGATCAGTTTTGTTAACACTTTTATTATTTTCTATAAGTTTTTCATTTATAGAAAATGTATTCTCATCCTGTCCATTTCCAACATCATTTCCGACATCATTTCTAACCCCATGACCCACAATATGTTTTACCACTTTCTTTTTTTCCTTTTCCTTATCTTTCTCTTTTTCTTCTTCTTTCTCTATTTCCATATTATTTTCATTTTCATTTCCGTTACCGTTAATGTTACCGTTACTGTTTCCGCCTCCTTCTATGTTTCCTTTTTCTTTCTTGATTTCCGTTTCCATCTCTGTCTGTTCTATATTTTCTTTATTTGTTTCCTCCAGTTCTCCTTCCCCATCTTTCTCCTTCTCATCCACTTCCGAACTGACAAACAAAAAATCGGCTCCCTCATTTAGTCCAGCTGTTTTTCTCATATCTACTGCACAGTTTTTTTCATTCTGCACATTATCAGACATTTCGTTATCAATTTCAAAAAAATATTCATCTAATGAATTAATGTTATTTTTAAAATATTTTTTTAAATACACACTTAAAATGCAAATAGAATTATTTTTTATCGTATTTCCAAAATGTCTATTTAAAGCAATTTGTAAAAATTCTTTTATAAAGGAGTAATGTGAAATAATTAAAATACGAGCCGTTCTCGATTCTTTATAAGTGCTTTTCTTTTCCTTTGGAATTTTTGGACTTCCGCTGTTATTCGTATTATTTTGGTTTACATCCCCTCTTTCATTCACCGGTGCTTCATTTGCGACATTTTTCCACTCATTACAATTGATTTTTTCAGTATTATTAGTCTCATCACAATTTCCCATTTTCGTTTGAGCATTCATTTGACTGATCGAATTGAAGCAACTGAAGGAATCCTGTATATTTTTTTTAAATGAATCACACTTATTTACATTCGAAAATAAATTCGGTGTAACTAATGAATCTTTTGATTTATTCATTCGAGACATACTATACCGATCACTAGATACTGCCAATGAGTTTTTTTTTATATTCGTTACATTATTTGGAACCTGTGAATTCACATTCGTTTTATAATCTCCAACACATCCACATCCACCTCCTGCTCCCCATATATGCTCCAACGGATCTTCCCCAACACATCCAACAAGTTTGGACCAGTTTCCTGATCTGCTATCCATATTACTACTTCCCACATCATTTGCATAATCCATATATGTTTCTTTCTTAGGAACTCTATTCTCCATTTCTACAAAGGGGCTGTTTTTCTTTGGAGGTAAAGAATTATGAAGAAAATCCTTTGCCGTTTTTTTTAAAATTCTACAAGCTCTCCTTTGTCGAAATACTTCATGTTGATCAATTTCGAAAAACTTGGTTATATCATTCGCATCATATGTGGTGTTTTTGTTCGTTTCATTATTTTTTAATTCATGTGTTATCAAATTTTTATGTAATGACATTTTTTTTACCTTGTTCTTTCTCGTCTTTAATTTTTTTACGCATTTTATAGTTTTCTTTTTGATAGTAAACACTTTGTTTATTTTTTTCCCCTTTTTATCGGTCGGATAATTCACAATTTTGCTACTTCCATCTGTTTTCTTTTTCATATAAGAAAACAAAAAGTTTATTTTTTTCTTTTCTTTCATATTTATCTGAGAATTCTCATTTAAATAATAATAATCGCTTAATGTTTTTCCATCATATAAATTCGCCTCTTTCTCATTTTTCATTATACTCACATCATTCATTTGACTAAATAAAAAATTCTCTAATTCAAACAATTTGCTCGTATTATTCGAAGACACATTAAAAGGTTGTGTTCTACACGAATAGTTCCATTTCTTTTTTTGAGCTTCCTCTTCTAAGTAATTGTTTGTGGTATGGTTGCTACTTTTACTGTAAGGGACAAATGCTCTTTCTTTTTGATACACCTCTTTATATCGTCCGTACTTATCTGGATTTTCATTCACATACACCGGATCCTCCATTCTGTCGCACCTTTCTATTTTCCTAATTCGGTTCGAATTAAAAAGTGGCTCGTTCTTACCGTTCTCTTCATCTACAAAAGATAATTTCGAAAAATGTTCTTGCGACAGTTCGCTTAACTGTTTCTTTTTCTCTCCAATAATATCTTTTAATAAAATGTTTGCGTTCATACATTCAGGAGTTTCAAAATTTAACATATACTTTTGTCTATTGCTTAACTGATTCAATTTGTCGTAACAGTTAAAACTGCCGAAACTATTAAAATTAATTTTAGAAAAATAAGTAAACTCTTCGCAGAATTGTGGAACCGTGTTGTTTGCCTCTTTCGAACCAATATTCAAAAGAAAGGGTTTCTCAAATAAAGTGGAAAATGATGAATACTGAGAACCTTTTCCACTAAAATTCGTATCGTTGATGCTGTTATTACTCATATCACCCTCTTTGGATAAAGCAAAAGTACTTTCCTTACTATAGTTTGGACCATCACACACACTAGAAGGCAAATTCCACAATTTCCCATTCTTCGAAGCTGCACTCACTTGAACATTTGTATTTGTATTTGTAGTTCCACTTACATTACCATTACCAATGAACATATATGGTTCTTGCATATAATTACTACTATTTCCTTTACATGTAAATTTACATGTAGATTTACGAGTAGATTTACAAGTACATCTACAAGGAGACTTACAAGCAGCTTTGCATTTGCAAGTAAAAACAGAAACTTTATTGTTCGAAGTACAATCAAGAAGAGGGCTCGTTTTTCCAACAATGCTATCGCCCCAGTTAAGGCTCTCAGGAATACCTCTTGGGAAACTAAAATTCAGTATATCATCTAATTCGTTTCTTTTCTCATTACCGTTATATTGGGGATCAAATAAAATATTCTGTTCATTGAAAGAAAACAAATTTTCTTTCTCTTCTAAATAGGAAAAATCCTGAAAATCGCAATTCATAACATTACTACTATCCGTTCGACAATTCCCCTTGTTTGTTATTTTCATTTCTCCGTTTTTCATTTTCTTTCCCTTTCCTACACTTGGCATATTATATATATTTAGATTCGCTTCTTCCGCATTACATTTATTCCCTTTAAGAAAAGAATTGAACTGTCCTAATCCTCCTTTCGGTACACTGTCCCGTTGTCCACTTTTTGCCATACTACCAAAATGTCCTCCACTAACACAAGGGTTATAAAGAGCATTACAACTTCCACTACTATCTCCCACAATACTGCCATTCATAAGTTCATTCTGCTTTGCTGTCTTATGCATCAAATCCTGTGGGTACACAGCTGGACAAGAATTCATATATGCATACGCTTTGTCCCAAGGGTCCACACGATCGATACTATGTTGAGCCTTTAAGTACTGGTCGTACATGTTAGCAACAGCTGCTGTTTCCTCTTGTTGCCACTTTCCATACTCACCGATATTACGTTTGTTTAACTTTTGATTAAAATCATCAATATCAAATTCATTTGTATTCGTACATAAATTTAAAAAATCGCATTCGTTGAAATTAGGAACTTTCACATTTTCAAAATACATACAACTGCTACTATTGGGACACTTCTCATACATGTGCAATTCGTTGTTATGTTCGTTCTTGTTTAGGTGTTTACTAAAAATATAAAAATCGGGTTGTTTACAGTCATCTGTATTTTTCAGCGTTCTTAAATTGCCCACATCTTCTCCACTGTGTATTCCATCTAACTCGTAATTTAAAAACAACTCTGTTTGTAATGTTTCACCCATTTCGTTCATACCAGTTTCTTTGTTTTTCGTCTGTTGCAGTTCTTGCCGTTGTTGCGGCTCTTTCTTCTTCTGCATAAAATCTCCATTTAGATGATTCAGCAATGGATTCCCTTCCAATTCCTGAGTTTCGCTTTTTATTCCTTTTTTAGTAAGAATAAAATTGAGAAAAGAATTATCTCTTTTTTTCTCCAATACTGGTAATTTAAAAGCAGAATCATCTTTCTGTTTTATGTCTTTCTCATTCAAAACAGCATTCTCATTAGAAACGGCTACATTTTTTTCTTCATCCAATTTCTTCGTTTCTTCTTTTGTAGATTCTTCCATTTCACCTATGTTCTCTTTTTCCTTTAAATTCTTCATATTCAAATTTTTAGCCTCGTTCATCTTCTCTTCTCGCTCTTGTTCTTCTGTTTTCTCCTTTGTGCTGACTTTCGAAATGGAACTACAAATGTCCTGGTTGTAATCGCAGTCGTAATCTTGCCCACAAAAGTTGCGCTTATATGCATACCAATATTTATAAGCATATACATAAAACATCTCCATATATGTTCGATCATTGTCAATAAGATGCTGATCTTCAAAATATATGATTCCGTTGTTTTTGTCAAATATTAACTTTTTATTGAATATAAATAATTCAAGATACAAAGTGTTTAAGAAACTACTGTTGTATGTATTTTTTTTTTCTATTTTTTTTCTCATCTTTTTTTTCTTTTTTTTCTCTTTTTTTTTTCTTCTTTTTTCTCATCTTTTTTCTCTTCTTTTTTTTCATCTTTTTTCTCATCTGTTTTCTCTTCTTTTGCTTTTTCCAAGTTTAACATAGATGCAACTATAATATCTGTAAAAATATGTTTTGGAAAAAGAATGGCATAGTTCATCATTTGCTGTTTTCTTATAAAGTCAGGAGATGTATTCCGTTTTCTCAATCGATCTATAAAAGACAACGACGATGTTAATGAGGTGTCCGTTGTTTTTTCATTATTAACAAAAAGAAAACGGTTCGAAAAAATCAGTTCGCAAAAGTAATTCCCAAAAAAGGGAGACATATTCAAATTGCGTTCAGATAAAAAACAGGAGCTCTTAGTTTTCTTAAAATTAAGAAACATACAGCCATCTTCTCCATTTATGATGTGAGAGATATATTTGTCTGTTATGTTGTTGCAACCATTTGGGAGTATGTGCTTACAAATTTGGCACCCACTCATATCTGAACAAGGAAAACTAGTTGATTTATTTGTATCCCTTTTGTTTCCGCAACTTTTCTTTTTGTTCTTTACACAGTTCTCATTTTTTTTTGTTTTTTTTTTGTTCTTAGTTGTCTCATGTGTCAAATCACAGCTCAAAACGGATGTTAGTTCATTCCTTATGGAAACCACCAAATCGTAAAATTCATCAGAATGAGAGCATTTTATACAACTATTAAATTTCAGTAGTTCGCTAGAAAGGGAATAATCGACTGAATCAATCAAAAACCAATGTTCCCTACTGAATAAAAGGTTATCCGTACACTCAGACAATACATAATTTTTATGTATATCAAAAAAAGAATAAAAATAGTGATCGGCTTTTTGTTTCAATGCATACTCTCTTTGTTTTGCTTTTTCTCCTCTAGTAATAGAGATTTGGGGGTCCAATTGTTTATGCTGTTCTATTTCCTTATTTGTTTTGTTGCTTCTATCTCTTTTGCATTCGTCTTTGCATTTGTATTTGTTTTTGTCTTCATCATTTTTATCATTATCATTTACATTTTTCTTTTCTTCTTCTGTATCTTTCTCTAATTTTTTTATACTACTTCCTTCTGCTTCTTCTTCTCCTTTTCCTTCTTCTTCTTCTACTTCTATCTGTTTTTTCAGTTCACTCTTATTTAATATAATTTCATTGGGATTTTCCCACATTTTCATGTTTTCTTCACTTTCATTGGGAGGTATATAAGCTTGATTAACATTTAATGTGTTGCAGCAGTTTTCAACACATGATTCTAATTCATTTTTATTTGTCACACTTAATTTTGTAGAATTCGCATTTCCCGTATTCTGTTTTTGTTTATCAGATGACCATCTCTCTGTACAAGTAACAGTTTCACTGTTCCCTTGTTTTTTGTTGTGTTGCCCTCTGCTACATTGTTCCACTTTTTCTCTTTCTACAGAACATAATTTCTTCTCCTGATTTTTTTGGGTATATCTGGATTGGATGAGCTCCATCTGACGACGATCATTTTCGTTCATCACAAACATATCACCAGAATTATAATGTGCCTCATTTAAAAAAAAGAATAAATTTTTATTTAAATATCGGTCTACATTGTAGTTTAAAAAATTAGAAAATTCATGTGATGATGAGGCTTTTTTATTGGTAATGCTATTGTTAATATTATTGTTGTTTTCAATATTTTCAACATTTCCAGCATGGTCACTTTGTTGTATATATCTTTTTATGTCTTCAAAAAAAGAATGAATCTTGAAAAAATGTTGTTTTGCATCGTTGTCAATATCTTTTCCATGCTGTATGCATTTTCTAATAATAGTATATTGTTTTATAAAATTTAATGTCGTTAAATCATTGGGACATCTGTAAAAAAGAGGTTCGGTTTTTTCCGATCCTGCAACGCCACTCGTGTCATTAGTAGTGTTGCTAAAAATATTACTGTTAGTACTACTGTTCGTATCAATACTATTTGTTTTCTTATATCCGGTTTTCCCATTTTCCAAATCTTCTTGAAATGTATTCGTCGCACTTAGCATGTTTTTTCTTTTTTTATTATTTTTAAAAGTATTTGCAATATCATCAAACACACTGTGGTTATATAATTCTTCTGTTATTTTACTACATTCTCTTTCATCAAAAATTAGTTCTTCTTCATTGTTTTCATGTTTCCAGTTGTTTAAAGAAAATTTTAAAAACAACGAATTGTTTTTCTGTTTCAAAAAGTTCTGTTTTATGTTATTTAGCCTGATATTATTTACTTTTATTTTATCGATGTCAATTTCCTCTAACAACGCTGTATCTAATCCTTCATGTTCTTTATTTTCTTTGGTCTTTTCGCTTGTTAATTCTTTATTAAGTTCCCCCTGCTGACGTAAAGAAGAAACAGGAATTCCATTTCTTTTACCACCAGTTACATCCACATCAAGACCATTACGATTACTAATATTACTATTACTGTCATTGCTACTAAGGTAGTTTTGAATGCTTTTCAAAACATTCCTATTATTTATGAAACCATCTTCTAAACAATATTCTTGATTTCGAAAAAAAACATTTCTTTTTGTGTCATTACCAGTATTTAATACAAGTGTTTCTTTTTCTTTCTCTTTTTCATTCCCGGCGAAATTAAACTGAAAAGCATCACAAGTGTTATAATTGTTTATTAGATTATTAGCCGCCAAATAATTTTTGAAATCACTCTCATTCGTTTTCTCCTTTTCATTTTCTGTTATTTTTATCACTTGGTCCAGTCGAAGTTTTATTAAATAGTCACATATAACCTTCGCGTAAAAATACTTGGCGCACTGATTTATTTTGCTTTCTAAAGAAAAAAAGAAAAAACAACGATATTAAAAAAAAAGAAAAGGGAAAAGAAATTAGTATAAAACATATATAAAACATATGGAGAAAAAACTATAAAGAAAAAAAATGAAAAAAAAAAACATAAATACAAATACATGTTTTCATAACATTTCGAAAATATCTTTTCCGTTTATTCTTTTTTATTGTATTTTATTTTTTATCTGTAATCATTATTATCTTTTTCTTTTTGTTTCTTACGTTCTTCCTTGTATTCATGCTTTTTTTTATAATTCGGAGTATGTATATTTTTGAACAACTTAGGATTTCGCTTCAACGCATTTGCATCAGGACAGCATATAGCATCGTTTAAAATATCATCAAACGAGTAAGCACTGTAATTTAATTTCAAAATAAAACGAGCTGTCTTTTTACATTTATCAGAACTACTTATATAAATATTATTGAAGTGAACAGTTCTTAACAATTTTGATGTTTTTATTAAATCTTTTTCATTTTTGTCTTCATCATGTTTCAATAACCAAATCTGAACCACGTCAAAATTGTTCTCTAATTTTTCAAGTTCTTCACACACTTGTTTATAATATTTCGTTTCAACAAATTCTTCTTTCTTCTCTTTGGGTTTATACTGCTTATAATTGTTCCCTATAAAGTAAGGACATAAAGAGGAAGACACGTGAGTTTTTCTAAGAGTTAAGAAAATCAAGCCTACATTATTACAGATGTTAAGCAACAACGTATCCGACTCATAAAAAAAAACAACACAAAGTAAAAAAAAAAAAAAAAAAAAAGAAGAGAGAAACATGTAGAAAATACAAAATACGCAACTGCAACATGGAGAGAAAACAAATGCACGGCCGGAAAAGTAACACACGAAAAAATTAAACATACATATTTATAAATATTATATATACACACGCGATCGCACAAACCTTTTAATTTGCCATAAGGAGTTACATCATCTTTTCGATGACTAGAGTAATAGTTCTTGTTGTTATACCCATTTCCCTTCTTTTTATTCTTCTTTTTTAAATTATCGCACATTGACAAAAAATTATAAATATAAGCTAAAAGAAAATAAAATTCTCACATATATAACTATCAAATGACAAATATGAAGTGTTACCCATTTATTAAGAACGAAACGAATTAACATAAATCGTCTTAAAGCATAAAAAACACAAGCAAAATCAACACAGAGCTAGCGAAATATATAATTTATAAGTCAAATACTGAGTGACCACAATACCAAAAAAACATATATAAAAAGAGACGAAGAAAAAACACAAAACTAACATAAAGATGACATTAATAAAACTAATGCAACTCTCTGATGTGTCTCCTTTCTTTCCTTTCACCGTTCCTCGGTAAAATTCGTTTAATTTAAAGAAATTAAAAACGCCTATTGCGAACTTGCAAAAAAGAAAAAAAACGACAACGAATCGAGAAAACAGAAAGGCAACACACAGTATGAAAAATATACACAGTCTAATAAATTATAATGATCAAGAAATTAAAAAACAGAAAGTGTTACATATATTTTTCTGTGCCGTTTTTCTTTTTCATCTCTTCGATTCCACATTATAAAAAATAAGCCCAATCAATTTTGTACAAAATGTACACGTTTATATACAAGGGGAGAAAAAAAACAGGCATCCAGAATTAAAAAGGAAATGAAATGGACTAAAATGTGCTAGAATGGACTAGAATGAAAGAAACTGGAACTGAACGAAAATAACAGAAAAATGAAAGACATTACATAAAAAAAAAAAAAAAAACGGAAAAAAAACAACATAACAAGAAAAACACATACACAAAGGAAAAGGTAAAATAAGAAAGATGTAAAAAGAAAAAAAAAAAATTTAAAACACAGAAGAAAAAGTCAAAAAGCGAAGAACATATAAACAGAACGGCACAAAAAGAAAATGACGTAACAACAGAAGAAAAGATTTAAAAAAGCCTACAAATGATTGATAGAATTAAAACATATATTCACCAACATGTTCATGTAACCTTTACAACGAACTATGCTAAATGAATAACGAAATTCTAAATTGAAAATAGAAAAATGGTGTTTTGTTTTTTGGCTACTTGTTTCATATAAAAGTTCCTATTAAGAAGTGGATAAAATATTAAGGAATAAATAAAATTGTAAACATTAATGAGAATATAAACGACAGAATATATGAGTAAATGAAGATGCAAATAAAAATGAATAACGATAAAAATGCATAACCAAAATTCTTAAAAAACCAAATATCCCCATATTCATTTCTATTGATTCATTTCATTGGGCCATAAAACTACTTTAATTAATACATTATATTTTTTATCATCTGTTCCATTTTTTCGCTTTTTTGCTTCGTTTCATTTTGTTTTCTTTCTTCTTGTGACATGTAGTACTATTCTACCTGCTCGACTGTACTTATCTGAAATTATTTTCATTTCATTTCATTTTACCGTTTTGTTATATATTTTATGTTATGTAGATATATATGTACTTTAATAATTTTAAAAAATAGTTATAAAGAAAAAAAAAAAGAAAAACAGAAATCAGTTGGTACATATCTATATATTTTAAATATATTTACTTTTTTTTTCAAAAACTTCAAATAGGAAAAAATATAAAACGTTTTCTTGTTATACTGTTCTCGTTTTTATTTCTTTGTTTTTATATATAGTTGATTCTGATTTTTCCTTTTTTTCAAGTGATTCATTAATTGCCTCTGAGTTGATAGTAGAATCTACATTTTACAAAATTCTTGTTGCATGCATTTCTTCTACATATTTTAATATATATATATTTTATATATATATTTAAACATATATACATATATTTCTTATATACTTCTATATATATATATACTTTCTACATATATTTTTTATATACATATACTTTCTGTAAATATATATATATTAATTTTATATACATTTATATGTATAAAAGGTATATTACATAAAAGAATACGTCTCTCGTTCTTCTCATTTTTCTATTTCTTTATTACGAAATTGTAGAAATAAGATAGTACTATCTTTATTTTTTATATATATAAATCAAAATGATTCCATGTAGTAAGTGCATTATGTTAATATATTTAATAATTTAAAATAATTAAAATAGTGCCACATAATGAATATGCAAATTAAAAAAAAATATTAAAATAATTTAAAACAATCCTAAATTATTACTATTTTAAGTGTTTTAGGTTAATTCTTCATTTAAACCACAAAAAGATGTCATTCAACGTTTACTTTCGGTGTCATGTTTCTGCATTTTATGCAAATTTAAAACGGCTTTCCTTGTTTATCCTCACTGACTATTTCGTTTCTGTGCATTTGCATTTATTACATATATGCATATATACATTGATTCTTTTTTTAAATGTTGACTAATTTATATTTAACAAATGCATTTCTCTCTTTGATTCATTGCAAAGCCATTATTCATTAGGTTTTTTTCTCTTATATAAAATTTTTTTTGCAAAGTATTTTTCTAAGAAATTATTTTATCCGTACATGTAAGAACATCAAAAAAATAAATGCATTTTATTTCTCAAGGGGCTCATCAAAAATTAACATTAGCATCATTTTTGTAGATAAATTCTTTTGGGAACTTTTGCAGGCGCTTTTGTCTCACGGTTGTGTTTCACTGCTTTGGTTCTTCTTTCTTAACAATCTTACATCCTGACGCTGACTTCTGTCGGTTGCTTCCTGACGCTTTTTCTATAGACAATTCTTTTATTTTATTTTTATTTTTTTTTTCTGCTAAAATAGTAATGACATGACCAAAAGAACAAAAAAAAATAAAGAGGTAGAAAAGTAGAGGGGAAGAGAAGAACGAAGAAAGAAAGAAGAGAAGAAGAAAGAAAGAACAAAGAAGGATGAAGGAATCCTGAGATTATTGGAGAAAAGT
Organism: Haemoproteus tartakovskyi; assembly: GCA_001625125.1. Classification (NCBI taxonomy): domain Eukaryota; phylum Apicomplexa; class Aconoidasida; order Haemosporida; family Haemoproteidae; genus Haemoproteus; species Haemoproteus tartakovskyi. The sequence goes on along the minus strand of LSRZ01000019.1, from coordinate 14,388 downwards.
AGGGAGACAGGAAGTAGGGGAGTAAAAGATAACGGGGGGATAAAAGAGAAAAAAAAGGAGAGGGGAGAAGGTGAAAAGAACAAAGAGGGAAGGAAAAAAAAAGGGGGAAGAGAACACGAGGAAGAAAGGAAAGAAAGAAAGATGGAAGATGTTGAAAGCTTAGACAGGAAAGAAAAAAAAGCGATACAGAAAAATAAAAAACAAAAAACTCAAACCAAGAAAAATGTTTTATTTATGAGAATATATTATTTTAACTATTATGTTCTTTCCCTTTTCGTTCACTATGTTTTAGAGGTTTATTTTTACTATGTTTTAGAGGTTTATTTTCACTATGTTTTAAAGGTTTATTTTCACTATGTTTTAGAGGTTTATTTTTACTATGTTTTAGAGGTTTATTTTCACTATGTTTTAGAGGTTTATTGGTAATAGGTTTTTACTTGTATCTACGATATTATCGATTCATTAACAATCAAAATAAATTGAATAAAGCGTAGAAAATAAAAAAAAGAGAGCGAAGAAACACAAAAGAGAAGTATGAACAGGAAATGAAAAAAGTAAACAAATAAAAAAGAAAAATAGCATACATCACAAGCAACAAAAAATGACGGTTTTTAATGAAAAAATGGTTAAGATATTTCAGAAAAAATGATTTTATTTGTTCATTCGAAAGTTTCAGAATATTATAAGGTAACAATAAAGGTAACTGTCAGCATATCGAATAATATCAGTCATCTTCAAACATTACTGATAACAAAACAGTATTGATAAGAAAACATTACTGATAACAAAACAGTATTAATAACAAAACACTATTGATAAGAAAACATTACTGATAACAAAACAGTATTAATAACAAAACAGTATTAATAACAAAACAGTATTAATAACAAAACAATATTAATAACAAAACAATATTAATAACAAAACAATATTGCTAACCAAACAATATTGATAACATTGTTTTTTTTTGTTGCTATTGATTTTTCAATATGACTTACTACCTACTGCATATTCATTTTTGAAAAAAAAAAAAAAGATAATTTTTCTCTTGTTGGTAAACTGACAAAATATATCTAAATGTATATATCATTTATCGATATTTTATCCCACATCTCAACTTTTAACTTTAATTTTACATATCTATCTTTCATTATTTTTCTTTTTTTCTGTTTTTTTGATTTGTTTTTTTGGTTCAAATTATTGTCCCACGTTCTACGTAACCATATGTACGTTACAATTTCATAACGTATTCATTTATGTACGTGAAGAGGAAAAAAAAAGAGGGAAAAAAAAAAAAAGGCATAGGCATAGGTCACAAAAAAACAAAATTAAATTATATTACATATCGTAAAAAACAAATACAAATGTAATATTAAAACACATTCATTAATTTTTCAAAAATACTAAGCAACAAAAAATAAAGATTTAACGTAAAAACAAAAAATATAAAATTAAAATGGCAAAGCTTTATAATTCCTGTAGAGTTAAGCTACCATTTGGCTAATTACAATATCCATTATATTATTTTTGAAGATATGCTTCAAAATGCCTCACGCCCCTCCGAAACTTCGTTTATTTTAAAATAACTAATTTTATTTATGAATAAAGTAACACGGCGCTCATCAACACACAAATAATACCTATACAAGAAAAAAAAAAAGAGAGGGAAAAAATATAAAACATTTCGAACACATATAAAACAAATAGAATGGGTGAAAGCTCACAATGCAGGTAACTGTATGTTCAAACATAACTGTACATTAAAGAAAACTCTTAACAAATTAACATTTACGAAAATAAGTAAAAGAAAAAAGAAATGTACTCACCTAAAAATTCTAGAAAACCCATTCCAATCAAAGTGTACGTAAACAACTCATCCTTAATTGAAGGGTTTCTACTGGTTCCTAAAACCAAGGCAGAAAATAAATTACCAATACCTTGGGCAACCTAACAGAAAAAAAAAAAACTATATATATACATATATGTATATATGTATTTATAAGAATGTTCCTGTTTTATTCTTAAGCAAAAAAAAGTCTTCACATATTGTCTTCCTTTGTTTTTGTCTTTTCTCTTTTTTGGCTTACCCCTCCAACTGAGATAAGAGCAATTGCTGCTGACAGTGTGGCAATACCACTATCATGTCTTACACCCATCTGTTCGTTAATTTTAATTTTGTCATTTTTCTAAAAAAAAATAAGAATGAAACGCAGTTGTTAAGTTGTGATTCATACACGGTAAGAAAATAACAGATGTTTATATCGTCACTAGTATATCAAGTCAGAACAAACACATATAACTGATAAGTCAAAATACATCTATGTGCTTAAATATAATCGAAAAGAAGAAAGAACATTATTTATTCCACTAGTAAAATATAACACAACCAAGAAAAAAAACTGTTAAAATTTTTTAAAATAACGCACAGATGTATATATAAAAAAAATTAAAGAACTTAGAATTGTATAATGTTCATTTCAATTACTTGAAGAAGTGCGTTACAATTAACATTGTTAACTGTTCTAGCTAAAAGGGGAGAAGTGTGATAACTGCAAGAATTCTGTAAAAACTTGCTGTTTTTAAAAAATTCATTAAAATACACACGCGTTCCCAACTGAGTGGACAAATTTCTGTTCACCATAAAATATCCATTGCGCAAATACTGACTGTTTCCTTTTAAATTTTGAAAAACGGGAGAATTCAAAGCGCTAAAAAAAAACTTGCTCATTTTGTTCAAAATATTTCAGAAAGAATAAACAGCTAGAAGGAAAAGAAACAACAAAAGGAAAAACAAAAGAATAAACAAAAGAAAAAACAAAAGGAAAGAAAATACAAGTTGAGAAAAATAAGCAAAAAAAAGGAGGACAAACAACAAAAAATAAAATACAGATATAAATTATATGCTCAGTTCATATATGTATTCATGTATTATTTATATGTGACCTCAATAATGCAAATATATACAATATTAACAAAAGTAAACAAATTATATACGTTTTCGCTCTTGAAATGAGAATACTTTTGTTATAATTCACTGAATACATTCACCAAAAGATATTTTCTTATTTTTTTTAACAAAAAATTTAGTTGCTTTTTTTTTTTTTTTTTTTTTTAAATGTCAACGAAAAAGTTCGTTAAAAACGTTTCATGTATTTTCGATTTTTCTTTTCACATATGCAACCAAATAAACAGTTCAATGCAACAAAAACTTTTTATGAATTCATATATTATATATGATGTGCATTTTCTCATGTACGCATATATGGCTACTTCTTCCGAATACCTTAATTATATGTAACCCATATAAACAAGAAGAAACGTATTCAAAATAGAAACTTAATTGTGTGATAAATATTATCGGATGCAACAGTAAAAAAAGAAAAAAACCATGAGCACATTCGGGGGAATGGTTCAAAAAATATACCCATAAACGAGAAAAGGGAACTTCTAATTTTATAACAGATGACATTTATGTAACAATAACATAATAAGGAAAGTTATCTGGGAATAAGAAACAAAAATTCTTATATAAAATGTGTTGTTTAAACAAGCCGTTTGTTTATACTGTAAGCACAAATCTGTAGTATTTCTAACTCCAATGGTTTAAATGGGTGATAAAAAAAAAAATAAATAAAAAACGTATATTGGTTAAATGTTTTATTTGAACATTTTGTTAATGTAGGAGTGTCAGGAAAAGAAAAAATGATAAGAAACTGGGATATTAGGAAAACCAACAAAAACCAAGAATGCGAGAAACTGAAAAATTAATCTACCGTTTAACCATAATACCATTTTTATTATACTTATGTATAACTGGAACACGCGTTTGAATTACAATTGATATGAATTTGAAACAGTTAACTCCTTGTTTGAAAAAGTATAAACGAAACAGCTTTCCCTTTTGTTAAATTATATGGACACAGTGTTTCTTTTTGTGTTAATTTCCACTGTTCGCTTATACTCTTTTATGTTTTGTGAAATTCCCCGTATATTATGAATTGTACGTCCAATACCAAACAAAATAGAATTCTGTCTCCTTATATAAATATATATATATTCACGGTCTTTACTCATATAAGTGCGTTTTTTAAACGACTAGCCTTTTTTCAAAATGGTGTAGGAAGTAGTTTACGTTACATGTTGTATTAATAAGGTACCAGCACTTTTTTTTTTTTTTTTTCTTTCAGCTAGCTTTTTTTTTTCTTATCAACTTTAAATGTATAAAGCATTTGTATATATAATATGCATATTGGCGTTGCTCTTTTATATACGTTATCGAATATAAATTAAAGTTTTGTTATCTGTTTAATTAAATAAACATTTGGCTGTTTTGGGAATCTTCTTTCGCGAATACATTATATATATTATGCATATACTTCATTATTTTTAATTCGAAG
>LSRZ01000018.1:38218-58550 GCA_001625125.1 Haemoproteus tartakovskyi | reverse complement strand
TTTATAATTTCTTGTTATTTATTTTTTATTTTTTCAACCTTTTTTTTTTTTATTTATTTATTATATATATGTATATATATATTATTTTTTAAATATACAATAGTTTAATATTTTGTACGTTGTTTTTTTTTTTTTTTTTTTTTTTTACTTTTTTGCAAGTTAACTATTGCTCCTTTAATATTACAATTCATTTTAAAGCACATATTTTAAAACAAAAGTATAATATATTATATGGAAGTTAACCAAAACAGATATACAGTTAAACATTTCTTCATAAACAAATAAATAAATCTTTCTACAATCATACGTGCGTACACGTTATACATCATACATGACTGAAGAAACAAATATGTACATAGCGTAAAAAAAAAAAAACGAATAATAAGAATAAGAATAATAGTTATATGAAAACTAGTACTACTACTATTCATAATAATAAATAATAATTTATATTTTTTCTATTTTTTTTTGATGATTATTTATGAATAAACAATTATTTATAAATAAACAATTATTTATAAATAAACATAGAAAAAGAAAACCCATTACATATAGAAAAGATCGAGAGAAACAATTATTTAACTTATGACACATTAATGTAAAAGTTCCATTTTTTTTTTTTTTTTTTATTTTGTAGTTTGTTTTAGACAATACAAAGAGAACGATATGAGATCTTTGAATTATAACAACAAATAGTCTTACTATTTTTATTTATTTTTTTTGTTCTGTTTTTCTTTTTTTTTTTTTTTTTTTAGTTATACACAGTCATTTCTTCATATTATTGAAAATTGAGAGCTAAAAAAAAAAAAAAAGGCAAAAAGAAAGAGAAAAGAGAAAAACATAATAATTATATTAATTAATTGTATACTTTGAAAACTGTTGCACTGGAAAAATTGAGAGAAGAAGAATGAAGAGAAGGACTCTTAAGACAACTAAAAAATTATTTAAATAGAAGATAAACGGAACTAATCCATAAAAAAGAAAGAAATAATATAGGCAGAAAAAAAAAAGAAAAAAATAACATATGTATTGTATTATATATATATAAATATATTAATAAAGAACAAAACAAAACAGGTTACGATCTGGCCAGGCCAGGTCAGGTAAATTACGGTAAAGTAAGAAGGGCAAATATATAATGGATCAAATTCATCTTGAATAAGAAACAAAAGCAGAAACAAAAACCAAAACTAAAATCAGAATCAAAACTAAAATCAAAATCAAAACTAAAATCAAAACCAAAACTAAATCAAAATCAAAACTAAAGCTAAAGCAAAATCAAAACTAAAGCTAAAGCAAAATCAAAACTAAAGCTAAAGCAAAATCAAAACTAAAGCTAAAGCAAAAACAACATATATAAACAAATATAAAAAAAAATTTTATTTGATAAAATGAACAATGACGAGGATATACATATAAAATTGGGTCTCTCCCAAAATTATATTTTTCATGTTTATGTGATTATGTTATAATTAAGTACATACTGTAACAATATATTTTATTTGGGATATAAAACATAGCTTTGATAAAAATGAATTTTTTAAGAACGATGTATTCCTACAATCATTTTTTTTATCCTAGTTTTAATTCGAAAAATAATAGTTCTATACATTTGCATTAGAAAATGAAAATAAACATTTTCAAAGATAGACATAAATTGAAGTTAAATAAAACAAATGAATGTGATTCGGAAAATGCCTTATCCGTCGACAACAATGAAATCAATAATTATTTGACAATATTTAGTGGTGAGTTTAAGAAAAAAAAAAAAAAAAAAAAACGGAAAAGAAAAGAGTCTGTTTTAGGCGTAGAAATGGGAAAAGTACATAAGTAATTTTATAAATATATAATAAAATATAATATAATATAATATAACATTTTTTTTTTTTTTTTACTCCTATTTCTCTTATATTTTAAGACAATGAATATGATCATTACGGTTTCGAAAAAAACAAAGAATGTACCAATGAAACCAATGATAACAAAGATGTGGAAAGAGACAAAAAATACATTGAACGAAGGTTCGAAGATTTTATAGATAGAAATATACAGACGTGAAAAATGAAATAAGTGTAACAAATAGTAATTCTTATAAGAAATATAAATACATTTTTTTCCTCTTTTTTTTTATTGATTGATCTTTCTGTATCAGATGGAATGTATATCTAAGTTTTCGAAAAGAAATAAAAAAAAACTTTTATTTAAAAGCATTAATAAGAAAAGGGATACCGGATAAATTGAGGTGGAGAATGGAAAAAACAAAAATAATATGTAGACTTTATAAAAAAAATTAGATAGAAAGAAAGCAAAAATATAGACACATAGATGGTGCATGAAATACGGATGTTTTTTTTTTTTCTTTTTTTACATTTTAATGATATCACTTTTTTGACACATTTTCTACAGACCGCAAATTTGGCCACATCTTTTGGATAGCATGATTTTATATTTGAAATACCCGACCGTTTACGAAAAGTAGAAACTTTTTTTTTTTTTTTTTTGAGAGAAAATTATAAAATAAGTGGTACATGTTATACTTTGTTTTTTTTTATACGTTTTACCGTTTTTATGTTTTATTTTTGTTTCTTTTTTTTCTGTTTTTTTTTTTTATGGTAGATGCTTAAACACAGAGCTGGAGCCCAAAATTCGAAATCAAATTGAACTGGATATAATTCGCACCTTTCCAAACAACAAAAATGTAAATACCCCTTTCCTTTTTTTTTGTTGTTGTTGAAAGAACTGTTCTTTTATTCATTATTTTTTTTTTTTTGCTATTTTCAAATGTCGTATTTTTTCCTTTTTTCAGTATCAACGAAACTCAGTCGGTTTAGTACATTTAAAAAATGTTTTACACGCCTTTGCCATTTATAAGCCTAAAATTAATTACTGCCAAGTAAGTTCAACAACGGTACCATTAGTTCAAAGAACAAAAAATGGTTCTTAAAAATTATGGAACATTTGCCATAAATAAATTGTTTTGGGTTTCTTTTTTTTTTTTTTTTTGTTGGGACAGAGCATGAATTTTGTGACAGCCATTGCTCTCATTTTTTTGAAAGAGGAGCTCGCGTTTTGGTCCATAGTACAGCTTATCGATTCGGACTTTTCAAATGAAAAACTTAGCATAAGTGGTAACTGCACATAACAAAAAGAACAATTCAGAAAGAAGAGAAAAGAAAAAAAAAGAGGAGATAAAAAGACGAAAAAGGTGATAACATTTAAGAAGAATCAATCACAATGTTCGATAATGTGAGAATGATGTGAGAATGAATGATCCACGTATAACATTCTCTTTTTCTTTATCAATCGAAACGGACGACATACATTTTTTTTTATGCAGAATATTATAACAATGGAATGTGCGGGTTGAGAAGAGACATCCTAGTAATAGAGGAACTTATCAAAATGAAAATGCCAGAAGTTCATTTAAAATTGAAGTAAGTATTTGTAAAAAATATTTCCCCCGCAAAAAAAAGCATAAAAAAATCTGTAATGTAATAAAATGAATACTAGATAATTATAATTTTTGTTCAATTTTCAGAGAACTAGAAGTGGATATGTCGTGGATTTGTTCCGAATGGCTCTTATGCTTATATTGTACCGCTTTTCCGGTAAACTTCTCTATTACAAAAATAAAAAGGAAAACTTGCAAAAAAATACCAATAATTGTGCACTGTTGCTAGAACGTTTATAGACTTGAAACAAGAAGGACATGCTTATTTCATCTTTCAGTGGATGCAGTATTTTCATATATGACAATTTTCATAAAACATTTAAAAATTACTTTGTTCCTTTCTCTCTTAAGATTACGACAACCTTGAGAATATGGGATTGTTTGTTTTACGAAGGAGACAAAATTTTGTTTCGAATTGCTTTGGCGTTGTTTAAATTGAACGAGAAAAAGATTTTAGAACTGCACTCACTTGAAGCGATTTTGTTTATGTTCAAAAACTTTACGAAAAATATGGTAAAGATGGATGAAAATGTTTAAAAAAGGGAATTGCATAATAAGAGAATAATGTCTCAATTAAAAAAACAAAGTTTTAAATTTCTTGTAGTTGTTTGTTCCAATAAATTTGCTTGTTTTTCCTTCTTTTACAAATGCAGGTAGAAACCGACAAGTTGATGCACTCAGCGTTTCACGGAATCGGCGTTTTAAAGAAGAAAAAAATTAAAAAATTAAGAATGGTGGCAGAAGATATTATCAAAAAAAAAGCTCTTTAGCATTAAAAGAATAGAATACATGAAAAAATAATTTACTTTAATTTATATAATTTTGATGAAACTATGGATCCTTATATTGAATTTAATTATTTTGATTTCATCTGATTTAATTATATTTAAATAAAAATTATTCTTACCGGTTTTTTTTTTTTTTTTTTTTGTGTTGTTATTGTTGTTATTGTTGTTATTGTTGTTATTGTTGTTATTGTTGTTATTGTTGTTGTTGTTATCTTATCTGTGTTTTAACTTTTTTTCTTTTTTGTCTCATTTTTTTAAGTTAATACACGTGTACATATTTATGTATACATATTTGTTTCCACTTGTTTCGTTCCATGCTATATTTAGACGAACAAAACAAGGGACCATTTTTACACAGTTGTTTCGGTAAACTCTTTTATATATATTTCTCAACATATATATGTAAACGCGTTTACGCCCCATTTTTAAAAACTACATATATATATAGGTATACTTGTGTATACTTTTTTTTTTGTTTGTTTAAAGCTTAAGTGCTTGAAATGTAAAATTGAATCGAATTGCTGTGATTCATACATATTTACAGCAATATCATTCTTGAGAAGTTACAATAAAATCATGATCACGACAAATTCGCAATTTCAGGACAAATGTTGTAATTAAAAAATAAAATATGATATATATTTAAAAAAATTAAAAAAAAAAAAAAATGACAAGATAAAAGATTAGAATGCGATAAACTCCTCATTAGATAATAAATAGTGTGAATGAGAAGGAACAAAAAAAAATGGAACAAAAAATATGTTATGTAAACAGAAATGTGACAAGATCAATAATGTCAATACTTTTAATATTTTCCTTTTACACTCGAAGGAGGATCAGTATTCATGACAAGAGAAATAGTTGGAATAGTCGTGTGGACATAACTGAGCTAAAAACAACAAACATAGGCGATACACAACTTACACAGTCCCCTTCGGAATACAGTTGCATGAAAACTTACATCTGGTTACAAGACTTTGTAATAGATATGTGTATTCGTGCGTTCGTATATGGTGGTCCCCCCAAAACTGATAAATTAACAAGTACGATCCAATGTACACAAGAGAACCGCTGGAACAATTAGTAATATTGCCAATAAGGTATAAGAACCTATAGCTGCGTATTTATACCAATTCGGTTTATTTGACATTTTATTATTGAACAAAAATCCGAGAGCCAATCCTGACAGCACTCCTCCTAAATGTCCTATGTGATCTATATTTCCTCCATTAAACGTAAAATAATATAGAATTGAAATCAATGAGAAAAACAAAATATTAAAGATTACTCTTTCCCTATGTCTTATAATATGCCATAATAAACATAATTCGGCGGTTACAATTCCTACCAATCCCATACCCGATGTACTTGCTCCTACTTTAACAGAGCAGTATGTTATAGATGCCGATAGCAAGTTTCCGTACATACCAGTAAGAAAATATAAAGCGCACACTCGCCATATGCCGTAGTTTTTTTCTAAAGTAAACCCCATTCGTAACTGGAAAAATACGTTAAAGAAAATATGAAAAAGGTTGGCGTGCAGAAATATAGGTAAAATTAGTCGATGCACTTCCCCCTTTTTAATTCTGGAGGCAACGTTCGCTCCGAAATCAATCAATAAGCTTTCTGCAAAAAAAAAAAAATAAAATAAAAAAAAAATGTAATGGTAATAAAAATGAAAAAACGTAGCATAATGTAATCACTAAATATAAAATCAAAGATGTTGGAGTGAATCGGTGAAATATGAACGAAGAGAACGTAAGGAAAGAACACATTGATAAACTGTGTTTTTCAAAAAAACAACTGTTCTCATGTTTTCAATATGATATGTACCTGAAGGAGTCAATAATTCCTGTGGTTTTATGCTCACTGTAATTATAAAAATTACCACCTGTATAATGGACATTACCATAACAAAACTTTTCCATGTGAAATTCGGAAATATAAAATCTACCAAGTCAATTGGTTTGTGTCTCTGTATAAAACTGCTTTGCGCATTTTGGTAACCTACTGAATCGTTTAGAAAAAAAATAAATAAAACCACATGAATAAAATAGGTAGAAAGAAAATAACAGGAATGAGGATTAAGACAGGTAGATACCCATACACAGCACCCACACGTTACTAATGAAAACTATATGAAACCAATTTTCATTTTATATAGATAACTGCAGGGGAAAATATACCGTAACACAATAATACTATATGGTTATTGAATTTCTTAAAAGAAATGAAAAGAATATACTTGTGTTGAATGGGGTGTCCTCGTGCTCTTCGTCACGATCCCTATATTCGTCTAATGTATGAATGTTACTCATATTCCTAAAATATGTATTAACGATTTGGGATTTAAAAATAAATATATATAATAGAAACACTGGTCATAAATTGTGTCAACAACAAAAAAAAAAAAAAAATATAGCTAGATCTAACTGAAGAATTAAAATTCTAAATTCAACAATAGAAAATTTGATAATGAAAAAAGCGAAAAATCAAAAAATAATTTACATGTTACAAAAATATCATTAAAAGCAGATGTACATCGAAGGAGATGTCAATATATAATATATATACATAATATTTAAAATATATGCCTCTGATAAAAAAAAAAAATAATATATATATATATATATTATATATATCTAAAAAATAGTTACAAAACAAAAAAAAAAGAAAAGCGGAATATAGTACATGGCTAAGTTAAAAAAAAAAAAAAAAAAAAATATCAGGAAAAAAAAAAGAAAATTCCGTTAGATAAAAATTCACCTATCGGTAATTTAAAGATTCCGGAAATAGGAAAACAAGTGTTGTAAAGAAAAAACAAAAGCAAAAATGGAAAAAGAGAGTGGCAAAAAAATATAAGTTTTTAAACACACATTCACATTAAGAGGGAGAAACTGAAAAAATCATAAAAAGAAAATATTACATAAATATACACATATATATAACAGAAGAAAACTGCTAATATAAAAACTGTGAACTAAACCCATTAGAACTGTTTCTTGTGTAATGGTTGTACTATCTATCTGTTTCTCATTTGCTGAGGATTTCTAGTTATATGGTTCGTACACATAAAAGCATTTGATTCCGTCCATATACATGTATATAGAAATGTTACGATTTTGCTACAGGTTTTTATAATTTCTTTAAAGAAGAGTTTCAAACATAATTTATATGGAAAGAAAGACTTCTTTTCGATATTCGCAGTGTAAAAATTTAGAACAAAAAAATAAATAAAAAATAAATAATTTTTTTTTTTTTTTAAATGCATGTAGCAGATTCCAGACCTTGATAGATGTTCTTTTTAAAGCAAAGCTCAAGATGATCTTATATATATCTGCAAACTATTAAAGTCGGTTACAAAGAAACAAAAGAACAGCATTTTTTGATGTATTGATTGAATTTTTCAGTTACATTATCAGGAAAAAAAAAGAAATAAAGAGTAAAGGCAAAAAAAGTAGAAAAGGGAGAAACAGAAAAAAACGTGAAAAGAATTAAGGTAATGGGAAAGCTTTGTGAACACCATCTACATTTGTCATATTATCCTAGGTGTTTTCCAATTACTAGGTCGTTTCCAATGAATGTTTTTTTTTTAATAAAGAAGAAAACATATTTGGAAAAAAATATAATGCAAAAAAAGAAAATGATGTATGAAAGGCAAAAAGGTAAACACTTGTGAATCTGTGATATTGTTGTTGTTTTCGTGTTTATTCATTATAAAGCAGAAAAACCATAACGGTGACAAAAATATAATCGTTCACATATTTTGCAGATACATAATTGTCGGTTTCAACATTCCAAAGAGATTTCGAGGCTATGTGTACCTATAAAAGAAAAAAAGAATAATATACATGTATATATAAATTGAACATTTATTGTCTTACATACTATGGTACTACAGTGGTTTATGTCTTCTTTTATCTATGTATATTACCCCTTGTTTTTTATTTTCTCCTATAACTCCTTGGACAACAATTTTGTATCTATCGTTAACAAATGGTTTCATGAATTGTTCCACCTCTTCAACTAAATCGATAGCCATTTTATCATAATTACTTTTAATAACATTTCGTTCGAACAAGTTTTTAGTAGATTCTTCGTCGTCATCATCGTCTTCGTCATTTTCTTCATCAACTTCAGTAGTTTGAGCATCGTGTTCCTTTTGTTTCTTTTTTGAATTATTGTCAACAACATTTTTTTCTTCTACATAATACAAATCTTCCATTTTTTTATTACTAAATAGATCTTCTAAAAATAGGTTCAATTTTTTTTCACAAGCATTAGCATAAAAAGTAAAACCTGCCATATCAACTTTACTACATTCTTCTTTTTCTTTGACGTTTTCTATTTCTTTTTCGTCTCCTTTTTTTTTTTCTGCATTATTCCCATCCACATTTTTTGTTGTGCATTTTCCTGTTGTTTCCATTTGGGATTTTTCTTTCTTCAAGAGACTAATCTACTTATGGTTACAACGTTACTAGAGCGAAATATTAGTTTTTCAGATTATGCGTATTTGTATTTTGTACTCACTTTCTGTGTAAGCACCACCAAAAGATTGTCACTACTTGTTAACGAAAATAAATAGGAGAGTTATACTCTACTTTACTACTGGTGCGGTACTGTGGTACTAACCTTTTCGATTTTGCAAAAAAAACTTATAAAATATAGGAGCACTTACAAAACACATACTTCGCACACTTCTATAAGGTTTTATTATTTTTGTTGGCGTACAAATGGATTTTTATGAAAAATCTTATTAATAGTATGAATTCATTAATAGGAACTCATCGATAGGTCTAATATGGAAAAGGATTTAAGTGTATATAATGGATGGAGGAACTCAGATGTAATAGAGTCGTCTGATTAACTAGACAAAAAAAAAACATTTTTGATAAAATATAAAATGTAGAATTATAATTATTATTATTATTATTATTATTATTTTTGTAATTTATTTATTTTTTTTTTTTTTTCGTTTTTATATACATTAAAAGAGACAGAGAATTCCATTTAGATGCATTTTCTTTTTATATTTTTGTGCAACGAAAAAATGCATTGGAAACGATAGGAAAAAAATAAGAATCAAGAAATAAAAAAATATCTACATATCTATTTAAACTTTAACAAAGAAAATGGGAAAAGAAAATAAAATATTTTATAAATGTTATAATACAATTTCCATAAATTCCCTGACAGTTTAACCACTTGTCTTTTCATTAAATATCTTAGTAGTATAGAAAAAGAGAAAACACTGATTCGTATATAATATTTATAAATGTCATCGCTAAATAAGAATGTTAGCTAGAGGAAATATATTCGCATAGATGAATAATTTATTTTAGTTTATTCAATTAGGACGAACCCATAAAAATAAATACATAAATATATGAACATTCTTATAATTGATAAGCTGTGCCTTTCAAAAAGTGACTCTTTCTTTTATTTCTTTTTTGTTTCTAGTAGAAACACAATATAGGATATTCAAATGAAAAGATGAATAGCTGAAATGGAGAAAACACGAAAGAAAAAATAAAACTTTTTAGAAAAGGCAAGACATTCTCGCAAATACATCTCCGAAATTTATTTTCTAATATATGTATATTTGGATCCAGACAAGGAAAATTAAAAATAAAAACTTTTTAATTACCAACATAAAAGGTAAGGTAACAAATAACTATGATTTGAAAACAATATTACAGTATATTTTTAAGAGAGAATATGAACTGTAGATAAACAAACGGTAAACAATAAATTACACAAAAGTTTATTTTATTAAAATGTTCATTTTCTGTTCTTAAAAAGGAAAGCATAGAATTTATTATTTACATCTTTTTTTTTTGTATTAATAAACAAATACAACGACATAGTATTCACCTTCTGAATACTAGAGACAAAATGTTTTTTTCACACACACAAAAAAAAAATATATATATAATGCACAAATGTGTTCATAGAAGTAGATTTTTTAATAGATGCTGAATATATGTAGTATAATAGATTTTGTGCATAGTATTTAAATATTTTTTATTTTTTTATTATCGGAAGATTGTGGAAAATAAATAATTAGAACCCATAATGATCCGAAATTTAATTATAACATATGAATATATGAAAAAATTCTCATTATGTTTAATTATTTTCCTTTACTTATTTTAAAGTCTTCTTTTGTATAAAGTAAAAGACAAAAGAGAAACGCATATATTTTTTAGATTCATCGCTTAAAAAATATATTTCATTGAATTAGGAAATTCTAAAAGATTGTAAATAAAAGCTATAGATAAAAACTATAAATACATACTGTAAAATAAAGAATGTAAATTAAGACAGCAAATAAAGAGTGTAAATAAAGAATGTAAACAAAGAATATAAATAGGTTTTTCGAAATTGTTTTTTATTTTGAAGTATCAAACATTCTAATTTATTTATATAATATGAAAAATGTAATATAATTAAGATATACATAAACTTTTTTTCTGGTCATAGGTCCACGAAAAAGATACCTTCACAATATTCTTATTCTTTACATAAGTTCAAAACTATTCTATATCAAATGTATAAATTAACAGTAAAAAAAAACAAATACAATAACTACAAATTATAAATAAACGTTGAAGTACAGTACATACAAGAAAGAGATTTCTTATGTGTATATATATACTGTATATTTATATGTTCATATATATTTATAAAATGGAAGAGATAAAGATATAGAGAAAGAATTGAAAAAGAAAAAGGAGAATAAGAAAAAACATATATTAGATATTAAAAAAAATACAGTATTGATAATAACAACGGGATCCTACTCTTTTATTATTTCAATTACGATTTTTATTTTGATTTTGGTTTTGATTTTGAATTTTGATTTTGAATTTTGATTTTGAATTTTGATTTTGAATTTTGATTTTGAATTTTGATTTTGAATTTTGATTTTGATTTTGGTTTTGATTTTGGTTTTGAATTTTGATTTTGATTTTGATTTCTCTTTAAAGAACTTGTTACTTTCTATTTATTTGTTTTTTTCTAATTTATCTATACAATGCCAACTGAATCGACGCAAAACAAGAATTCTGTTAAGGAGGATGTGGAAGAAATAGAAAGTAGGGCGTCTAAAAAGTTGAAAACCGGAAACACAGATATTGAAGAAAAGGAAAAAGAAATCGAAGAATCGAATGAACAAGAGAAAGATGGTCAAAAGGAAAAACAAAAAGACGAACTGGAAAAGAAGACAAAAAATAAGGAGAAAAAAGAAAAGGAAGAATCAGAAACAAAAGAAAAAGAAAAACAAAAAGAAACTACTACAGGCAAAGTTGGTGAAGATGAAAACATTAAAAAAATAAACGTAAAGAAATCATTAAAAGAAACTCTCCATTTGCCTGAAAACTATGCTGTTAAGCATTTGATAGGAAAAGGTGCATATGGTTATGTTTATTTAGCTTATGATAAGAAAAAGAATAAAAATGTAGCCATTAAAAAAATTAACAGATTGTTTGAAGATCTTGTAGACTGTAAAAGAATTTTACGAGAAATAACTATATTAAATCGACTGAAAAGTAAATATGTAATTAGTTTATATGACATTATAATTCCTGAAAATTTATTAGAATTTGATGAATTATGTATTGTATTAGAAATTGCCGATTCAGATTTAAAAAAATTATTTATGACTCCTATATTTCTTACAGAAGAACATGTAAAAACTATTTTATATAATTTGTTGTTAGGTGAAAAATATATTCACGAATCCGGAATTATTCACAGAGATTTAAAACCTGCCAACTGTTTATTGAATCATGACTGTTCTGTAAAAATTTGTGATTTCGGTTTATCCCGATCTTTCAACATTCAAAAGGACATTCATGTAGTAACCGATACAGAAGAAAAAGAAGAAAATAAAGAACCAGGACCTCATAATAAAAAGTTAACAAAACAATTAACAAGTCATGTTGTTACTCGATGGTATAGAGCTCCAGAATTGATTTTACTTGAAGAAAATTACACTACTGCTATTGACATGTGGTCTACCGGATGTATATTTGCAGAACTGTTAAACATGATTGAAACTCATGTGCCGAACCCAAATGATCGCTTTCCTATTTTTCCAGGTTCTTCTTGTTTTCCATTATCACCAAATCACAATTATAAAAAAGTTCATGAAAAAGGGAACAAAGATCAACTAAATGTTATTTTTAATGTAATTGGCACTCCTACTGAAGAAGATTTAAAGCATATTGATAGAGAAGATGTTATTAATTATATAAAATTATTTCCTGAAAGAAAGGGAATTAGTTTGAGAGAAAAATATTCTTCTATTTCTGAAGAAGGTATTGATTTACTAGAATCTATGTTACGATTTAATGCACATGAAAGAATAAATAATACACATGCTTTAGATCATCCTTATTTAAAAGATGTAAGAAAAAAACACTTAGAACAATTAGACACCAAACCTATAATTCTTCCTTTTGACGATTGGATGCATTTATCGGAAACCGAATTGAGATATGTATTTCTTAAAGAAATTCAATCGTTTCACCCCGATCTAGTTATCCCTGAAAAGTTCATGGTGCACCAAAAATCCTTTTACAACCATTAATTTTTATATAAATTCTTATTAACATTTTTTTTTTTTTTTTTTTTTCTCTGCTCTATATAATTATTTCGTTAAATGTTTTTAATAAATAAAAAATTATTTTATAGTAAGCATATAAAATGAACATGTAATTTAATTTTTTGTAAAATAACATCATATTTTCTTCTATTTTTTTTTTAATTTTTTTTTTACGTTTTATCATTATTATGCTCCTTTGGAGGTGGAAACGGAAGTATTGCACAACACATTCACATTCGTTTCTTTGAGTTTTTATTTTTATTTCTCTTTTTTGCAAACTTATAAACTTAGAGTTTTATAAATTTTGAAATTATAAAATTCGGAAACATATTAAATGTGCTTTTGCTTAATATATTATTTTTTTTTAATATATTATTTTTTTTTAATATATTATTTTTTTGTTAATATATTATTATTTTTATTATAAGATTATTTTTTTTATTACTATTTTTGTTTAACTTCGTCCCCTTTGCTTCTGCCATTTTCTTTTTTCGTTTCTTTTTTTTTTATTTCTCTTTTTTGCTTTTGTCTTATCCTTCCTTAAATCTGTTTCTCTTTCTTTTTTCTGTTTCAACTTTTCCCCGTTTTTCACCATTATATGTCCTTCTTTCCTATACTCCCTTTATAATTTCTTTTTCTTTTCTGAGTTTTTTTCCTCCCCCTCTGTTTCTATATCCATATTCACACATTCACGTCAACGCATTTACTCATTTCCACTGTGTGTCCCTTTTTTTAAATAGATTTGTCAAATGGTAAATCGACAATTGGACAAAATTAACTATTGAACAAATTCATAGTGAATATTTTTATACCTTTCCTAAAAATAATGTAAAAATAGAAATGTAAAGTAGCCCATTTCTTTGCTGCCTATTTGTCCTTATTTTGTTCATTTTATGTTAACTAAGAAACAGTAGAATTAACAAAAGGTTGCATCACGATAATTTTTTTTTTTTTTTTTGATGATGATGATGATGAGGACTTACACATAATAAAGTTGAAATATTGAACAAACAGAAAAGAAAACAGAAGAACTTCATAAAAAAAGTAGTGAACATAATAATAGAAAAATCCGAGCATATTATAATTGTATAATACATGAATGTATGGATTTGTGTACGTATGCATACAAAAGTATTATTTATTTATATTGGTTCGCGCTTTTGTAAAAGTTTATGCATGAACAAGTTACAAAAAGATAAGTTGCCGAAGGAACATCATTAAACAAATGTTCTCTATTTTTATAGCATGTTTATATATTTTCTTAAAAAAAAAGTCGTTGCGATGTGTTTACCGTTTGTTTTTAAAGATTCGAATAAGATCTGTTCCACGAAGTTGTACACAAACGAATACATCCTTAATATATATTTAATTAACCACAAAATTTACCCACAAAAGAAAAAGGAGTTTTGTCTTTTTTTTTATTTTTATATATATGTATTTATGTATATATATATATATATATGAAGATATTCTACAAGTTCCTTCCTTTTTGTTACTTACGTAAAGAATGGACTAAAAGAGAGTTCTTAAAAGAATAGCCCTTTATTAGTCGTTCCATTTATCTACGTTTATATATTTGGTTTTCTTTATTTTTGGCTACACTATTATTTTTCACTATAACGCGTGTGCACAGAAACATATAAATCAAAGTTGTTTTTACAAATTCAGTAAATATTTAGTTTTTTTTTTTTTTTTCTAAAATCGGAACGAAATTTAATAAAAAAAAAAAAAAAAGAAAAAAAAAAAATGTAATAAAACATATTAAAATGCTAACAGAAGAAGGGAAAAGAAGGGAACTATAAAGAAGTGAGCCAAATTGAGCCGAAGAGAAATATAAAGTATTGAAAGGGAGGCAACAGTATTAAAGAAAGAATAAAAAACGAAAAGAAGAAAGAAGATACATTACAGAATATTAAGAAATAAGAAAGAAAGGGAGGTAGGAAGGAAGGACAAGAAACAAAGAATGTCCTTTTGTTAAAGAAACGACAATGGATAGTGGCATCTGCTTCTGCATATGCAACTATATTTTATAATTACTTTTTTTAACTTTCCAAATATAAGACCCATTAAAAATGGTGCTAAAAGAGAGCATAAGTAATTTTACTGAAAGGAATTCGAGACATGTAGGAAGTGAAGAGTCTTTTTCTACTGAAAGGCGGTCGATGAGTAGTGATAGCGAAAGAACAAACGAAAAAGGAGATGCACCAAAAAATGAGTATCAAAGTGAATTGGAGGATGATGATGATGATACAAGTAGCGTGTCTGCTATCATTAGATTTCGGAATCGCCGTAAAGGAAAAAATAAAAGTAAAATTAAAAGTAAAGGTAAAGAATTAAATAAAAGGGAAAACGAAGATTTGAATGAGACAACAGTTATTGAAAACGACACAAATGAAGAGAATCAGACAACAATAACAAATAAGAGTATTATATTATTTCAGATAAGTTTGTTTATATTATACTTTATTATTTTGCTTATTGGTTCATGTAACTTTTCATTCAAACTCTTTCAAGCAAAGGAAAAACATTTGCACGAATCTGTAGCGAATATGAAAGCACCGGCATGTGCAAATATTTTGAAAGAAAAATTGAATGAAACGGAACTACTTTTTAAAGAGGGAAAAATAAAAGAAGTTTTTTACGAGGAGGGCAACAACGATAGCAATAACAATAGAGAACATAGGATAGATAAGAATACGGTGTATAACCATGACAACAAAAAAGGGAGGAATAATGAGCTTAAAAATGTGAACAGTGAAGTAGAAAATAAAAATAATCGTCACATTACTGCGTTTTTTAAATATTATTTTACAAGAACCAAACGTTTTTTAAAAAATGATGATAAAACAGAAATAGAAACAGAAACACAAATAAAAACACCACTACAAACACACAGAAGAACAAAATCAGAAGAACGAACACAAACACATAATGGACCCATAAAAATATTTATTTGTTTGAATAGTAATGGAAGTATTGAATATAGAAATTTTTATAATATATTTTTTAGTTTTAAAGGATATCTTTTTCGCTTTTTATCTTTTTCATGGAATGAAATTAAAAGTGTGTTTGTAAAAAAGAAACAACAGGAGGAGGATTTTTTAAGGTTTTTTGATAATACTACAAATATAAATACGTATATAATAAATCATTTTTTATATTACCATTATTTACTGAATAAAAATAAATACGCGCTTTTAAATAAAGGTTATGTAAATGTCGAGATTTTATTTTATATGTATTTAAAGAATATTTGTTACTTACATGATTTAAATTATATAAATGAAAAACAAGAACAACATTCTGAGTATGGATGGATACAACAATTACTGTATTATGATGAAACCGAGTCAAGATTAAATTGGGAGAGTAAAAAAAATGTAGGTTTTATAATAAATCGTATAAATGAATATTTAAAGGATGAAACATTTTTGAATGTGTTAAATTCTTTATATATACAGATTTGTCGTAACGATGTTTTGTGGAACTATTTAAAAAAAGGAGGTGTATGTAATACGGAAAGAGAAGCTATACAGCACAATTTGGAAGAGGATTGGGAAGGAAAGAAACCAACAGATTGTTTCAGCTATGAAAGATATTATAGTTTATATAACAAAATTGAACATTTTCGAGAAGTAAATAAATTTGCCATTTGGGGAAATATGATGAAAAGAAAATCAAATACTGTACGAGTGTTGAAAAAACTTGATGACTGTACAAAAAGATATATAATAAATTTGAAGAATGTGCCGTTGAATTTTTTTTTAAATATTTTCTATGATACGCCTTGTTATGTTTACAATAAATTAATAACAAATTTGTTGAGCAATTATTGTAAAGGCTTATTTTTATATTTTATAATATTTCTGGGTTGCATACATGTGTTTTTTTCCCCATTTCCGATAACGCTGGTTCACTTTCGAAGGTTTTTTATATATTTCTTAATAATTATGTATCGGTTATTCATTTTTTATTTTATCCCTTCTATAATTCAATATATATTTTATAAGTATACGAATTTTGACGAAGAGTTGAAACATATTTTTGATTATTCAGATCATGTGATTTTATTTTCAACCTTGTTATTTATAATATCTTTAGAAACACAAGCTATAAAATATACGATAAATCATCAGAAACAAAGTTTTGATAATTTTCATTATAAATATAATAGAAATTTGTGTTTTATTTTTTTAAAATTAGTTTTATATTATTATTATATACTTATATTTTTGTTTTTATATACAAGTTATTTTACGTCAAAATATTTTCATACCCCAAATGAAATATTTGTTGCATATTTTTTTTCTACCTTTTCCATTTTTATTTTATTTTATTTTTTTTTATATAAAGGCTATTTCAGTTTTTACAATTTAGGCATCACTTCTTTTGCTTGTAAGGAAGCGAGTGTTTCTCCATCTGTATTTTCAACTCCATTCCTTTCGAACAGTAACAGCATTCTTATTCTGAAAGAGAAGCTTTCCTTCGATTGAAACAACATCACGATGTAATGTGAAATAATGTGCCATAACGTGGTACGCAATTATAAAGCTAAAGCATTTGATTTTATTGAGACTTACTGTTGCTTTTGCTTTCTTAAATGCTTTGTATATCAGTATTTCAAAGGAAATGAAAACAAAAAAGAACCATTTCATTGTGTCTCTTTATACGTAGATATATACATATATATAAATAAACAAATATGTATGTTTTGCTTTTTCCCTCGTTAGAATGGATTCTAATAATAAAAACGGAATTTATTTGTATTTATTTTAAAATACCTATAACATATAAATATATATATATATATTGTTTTTTTTTTTTTACATTTTTTGTGGGTCATGTGAAGTTTTTTCTTTCCTCTCATCTGGTCTTTATTTTTTGTATTGTTCCAATGTTTTTTTTTTCTTCTCTATATGTATTGCTTTCTTCCATTTCCTATTTATTATTTTTCTATTTTCTCATTTTTTTTTTTTCTTTTTTTTAAGTTCTTCTTTTTTCATATTAAATAAGTCAGTTAAAATGAATGTGAGATCGTCTTTCTTATTTTGTTATATATATGTTTATGGTGTTGTTTTATTGTTCATTTGTAACTTAACTCTTTTAATTAATTTAAAAAAGAAAAATGTTATTTCTAATTTTTAAATCTGTAACTTAACTCTTTTAATTAATTTAAAAAAGAAAAATGTTATTTCTAATTTTTAAATCTGTAATTTAACTATTTTAATTAATTTAAAAAAGAAGATATGTTTTTTTAATTTCCAATAAGGTTGAATTAGATTGGATTGGATTGGTTTGGATTGTCAGGTTTGGTTAGGTTTGTTTGAGCTCAGATGAAAGAAAAATCATCCGAACACAAGGTAAATTGAAAACGTAGAACCTATACATATTATAAATATATATATATATATATATATATATATGTTTATTTGTAAAAATAGAAAAGATACTTATTTCGATACAAAATAAACGCTTCAATATAATAAATAAATATATACAAAATAATGAACCAATATGAACCAATATGAACCAATATGAACCAATATGAACCAATATGAACCAATATGAACCAATATGAATTAATATAAATAAATATGAACCAATATGAATGAACTATTTGAAGTGTTTTACTTAGCAATAAAGGAAGTACCACGTTGAATTAATTCAACTGAATAACCATCTGGATCTAAAATAAAAGCTATATTGTGCATTGTTCCTTCTTTCATTTTTTTTCTAAAAGGGACATTCAATTGCTCTAATTCTATACAAAAGTTTTCTAAATCATTTACCATAAATCCAATATGACCAAATCCTCTGGGTTCTGTATTTCCATTATGATAAGAAAAATTTGTATCATTCTCTGTTCCATGGTTATGTGTTAATTCAAGAACTGGATGCCACTGACTTTTAAAGTGTTCATAGGCTTCATCTGATTCATAAATATTATTTTCTGTTTTTTGAAGTGCTTCCCAATCAAATACAGCATTTTGCTCATCATTATTTTCATCAACTGTGTTTACCTTATCGAAACTGTCATACTCAGATTTCAAAAAGTAAAGAGTAAAATCTACATTTCTTTTAATATGCACTAGTTTCATTCCTAAGAAAGTAATATAAAAATGTAAACTTTTTTGTGGATCTTTAATTCGAATCATTGTTTGCGAGAAGTTTACAATGTCGTTTTTATGTTTCCAAGCAACTTCATTTGATCTTTTAACAATTTCAATCCAATAATTATTTGGATCTAAAGCAAAAGCGATTGTTTTCATTTTTCCTTCGTGAGGTAGTTTGTGAAATTTCACTTCTTGTTTTAAAAGAACATCACAAAACTCATTGACATTCTCACAATTGAAAGCTATGTGTCCAAACCCTCTGTCAGCATCGGTATTTCCATTTCCTAACGTTTCTGTAGAGTTATGGTTATGTGTTAATTCTAGGGCAACTCCTTTAAGATTCCATAGATATTTTTCGGATTCTGGTGTATTGGGTTTAGGCAACTTTTTTTTTTCTTCTTCATCGTATGGTGGTGTTATTAGAAAATATAGAGAAAAATTATATTCATTAAAATGATACGTGTGAATATTTATCATACCAAAATTTTTTTCATAAAACTCGACTGTTTCTTTAGCATTATATATACGTAACATAGTTTGTTGCCAAGTCACTTCATACTTTCTTCCAAGGTTTGAAATCTTTTCAACTAATTTTGTCGCCATGGTTACTTATATCTATATTTATCTATCTATCTATTTATCTATCTAACTACACATATATTTATTTATATATATATTTATATATGTTTATATATATCTATATATAAATCTTCGTCACTGCTACTGATAATGCCGATGATGCTATTCCTATTATTACTTGTACAGTTAATAATGTTGTTACTATTATTGTATTTATAGCTATATGTATACAATTACACTAATGCATATACATATACAATATATTCAATTGTGTGTATGCACATTTACATGGTAGTAATTCTTACTGTTTACAAATAAATATATAATTAGTGTGTTAGAGAGATAGAGTGAAAGGCAGAAAAAAAGAAGAAAAAAAAAAGAGAGCTAAAAGAATGTTACAACTATATATGAATGATATAAAATTTTATTTCGGTTGTAAAAAATACCGTAGTTATAAAAAAAATATTACAAACAAAAATGTTTTAAAATACGAAAAATTTATTTGTATTTATCAGAAAACTTCGTACATGTGCCTCCCATTTTATTTTTCTCTATAGTGATTTGTTATACAAAAAAGACAAAACTGTTTCCATTTATAATTTTCTTCATGTGTAATCACACAGTAACGTAACAGAAGGAAACGTAAATTACAACACTGTGAGAATTTTTACATTAAAAAATATGTGCATATAAGAAAAAAAAATAATGTTATAATTTTTAAAAAAAGAAGAAACTCCAAGAAAAGATAAAGATAAAAGATAAAAAAAAAAAAACAAAATAAATATAGTACGAA
>LSRZ01000018.1:6746-32141 GCA_001625125.1 Haemoproteus tartakovskyi | reverse complement strand
ATATAAATAGCAGTAAGTTTTTTTTTTTTTTTGAAAACGGAACGAGGAACGGTTTAAACAAAAAAATAATAATAGTGTGAATATTTTCTAATGGAACAATACATAAAATAGAATAATTTGAACAGTAAATATAAAGCTTTTTATTTTACTTGAATGCATTATATATACACCAACCATGGTTCACTAATATGGCAGATTTGAAGAATTATAAAAGATAGTGTTTTTCGATTGTCTTTAATTTTATTTTTTGTATTTTCTTTTTCTATACTTCCATTTTTGAATTTCTTTTTTTTTTTTGTTTTTTTATTTCTTAGTAATTTTATTACTTTTAAATTTTGATAAATACGCTTTGTTTTTTACGATAGCTTTTTTTTTAAATATTGACGTCTGTCGTTGCATTTCATTACAGCGATTGAATTGAGCTCTATTTTATTGTGTCGACAAAACAGTAGGTTGTTTTTTTTTTTTAGATTCAAAATGGTAATCAATATATCATTTAAAGTTACAGGAAGTAAAGAATTTAGTGTTGCCGTGGAACCGGAAATTACAGTTTTAGATTTGAAGAAAAAATGTGCAGAACACACCGAAATACCGGTGGACGCACAGAGGCTGATTTTCAAAGGTACTGACAAAAAGAAAAACAAACAAACAAACAGAAAAAAGAAAAGAGGAGAACTGTAGAGAAAAGATAAGGGAAACAGAAAAACTATAGCTCTAGATCCATTGAAGGAAACAACTGAAATTGAACTGTTTTTTTTTTTTTACGTACTCACATAACATCATTTTCATTTTTCTTTTTTGTTCAGGGAAAATACTAAAGGATAAAGAGAATTTGACATTTTATAATGTAACTGATGGCAGCACTATGCACCTTGTACGAAGAACTGCTCCCGCAACAGAACGTAATAACGAATAGAAGTAAAAGAAAGGAACGGAAAGCAGAAAAGAAATAGAAACTTTGCAATACATACATGTATTTTGATTTCTTTTGTGTTTCCATTTTTTCAGCATCCGCAAATGAGAATGTGAACAAACCTGAGAATACGAATCCTGAAGCGACAAATGCAGCTACGAACAATTTCAGTGATATGGGAACTAGTCCCTTTCTCCAAATGATTATGAATTCCGGTGGCGTAGGTACGTTTCTGTTACGAAGTTTCTAATGCATATATTTATGTACTTTGTAGTATACATTTAAAAAGAAAAATTTTCTTTATTTTACGTATGAGCAGTGGGAAAAACCTGTTTGCATATATTTGACAAATACATATAATTTTTTTTTGCACATGTTGTGTGTCATTTATTGTATTTACTTCGTAGGTGGTATGAACAATTTCGGAGGTAATGTCCATGGAGGAGAAGGTATGGGACTGGGCAGTCTTGCTGACTTAATGAACGCAGAAGGAGGAGGATTGAATCGAGATATTTATCAGACGGTTATGAATAGCCCTTTAACGAGAAGTTTGATCAGCGAACTGAGTAATAACCCGGAAATGTTATCGAATGTTATTAACAATAATGAATTTTTAAGAAACGCTTTATCTCAGAATCCAGTTATGCAGCAAGTTTTCGAGAACCCTGATTTACTAAGAGAGTTGTTCAATCCGGAAGTTATACAGGCAGGTTTGAGATTTGAAAATGCTTTGAACATGAACAACAATTTGAATGCTACAACGAATACAGCCGCAAATGTGGGAGCGACATCGCAACCAGGAATTAACACGCCAGGTGATGCAGCTTCTGGACAAAATATGTTGGGCGGAGGATTGAATTTGGAACAATTAATGAACACTTTTGGAAATATTGCTGCACTTAGAGCTAATAATAATAATAATAATAACATGAATACTAATAATAATAATCCGAGTGCTGGTACTCCAGCTGCTACTACAACAACTACTCCTACTACTACTGCTAGTAATGTTGATGGAGGAAACAGTGGTGCTGCTGCTACTGTTGCTACGGTTCCCAGCAATAATAATTTAGGTACCCAACCAAGAATGCCAAACATGATGCCCCCCTTTTTACAATCACCAGATTTATATTTAGCATTAGAACAGATGTTATTAACGAATCCGAATTTAGGAAATTTTAACATGAACAACTTAAATATGGGTGGAATGAACTTGGGAATGAACATGAATCAACCGGTAACAGATACAAGACCTTTGGAAGAAATATATGAATCCCAGCTGAAAAGTTTACAGGAAATGGGTTTTATGGATATTGCTGCTAACATTCAAGCTTTACAAGAAACCGGAGGAGATATTAATTCAGCTGTTACGCGTTTATTAGAAAGAGGTTACAACTGAAACCATAAAATTTGTAAGCGTGACATTATCTGCAACTTATTATTATGTTTCTGTGTACACTTGTATATGTACGTGAATGTTTCTTTTTTTAACATAAGAAGTGTACTATGTATATGATTTATGTTGCAGCCGCAACGTCTCAATATTTTTTTCTTTTTTCCTATTTGCTTGTAATGTGTAATTTAATATAGTATAGTATGCGTCAATTACATATGTACATAATATATACTTATTACTGTGCTCCTTAGCTACATCGTCTGTGAATTTTTATTGTAGAATGCTCATTTCGTTAATATATATATGTATATATATATATTATATGTATAAAAATAATGGCAATAATTATAGTAATAACATATTTCCCGTGCTGCCTAACTTATTTATACGAGTTTCGGTGAAATGTAAAAGTCATTTGTGTACGAATGGAAAAACTTGTGTTTAAAAATAAGGATTTAAAAATGTATTTTATAATTTTGCAGTTTTTAATTCAAATAAACACTAAACAAAAAAAAATAAATAAAACAGCAGTTGTGAACACTTGGAAAGAAAAAGGAATAACAGTCAGATAGGTGAAATTGCAAAAAAGAAAAAAAAGAAAAAAAGGTGATAAAACAAATAGAATTACAAAGAAAAACCAGCAGTAAAATAGGTAAAATTACAAAGTAAAACATGGTAGAAACGGAAGCAGGTTAAAAAGATGAAACGTCATATTTACATCTGTTGTTCATAATATGTGCATGTTATTTACTTGGTCTTTACTTTGCGTGACGTTTTCTTCAAGTAATTTTGCACAATAAGTGTAGCAAAAATGACGAAGACACATACCCATTGTAAAGGTTTTAAAACATGACCAAATAAATAAACAGATACAATAGTACTTAATGCTTTTCTTAACGTGGTGAACAAACTGGTGTACAAACTACCATACAATTTGAGCGAATAAAAAATAAAAAATTGTCCAAAGGTTCCACTTAAGGAAAATCCTATTAAATAATAATAAGATTCTGGAAATTTGCTTAAAAAATGAAAGGGCCTATGTTTTTCAATTACAAGTGATGCAAACAAATTAAAGAAAAATGCAAAGAAGTTTATAAAAAACATAAAATTAATAGAATGAACATTGTATTTCGCCAATAATTTATCTTGTCTTGGTCCCGTTAATCCATCACACAATAAAGAAATGCATAAAAGAAATATCCCGAAAGCTGTTTGTTCCACTTGTTTTGTAGTTTTTGATTTTAATAAATTAAATAAAACTAAACAAAAGGTAATTAGAAAAACAGCTATATAATCATAATAGGGGTATTTTTTTCCAAAAAACACATATCCACCAACTACAATAGGAATCATTTTAGCTGATTTCACTAGTACCTGTGTTGGAAAATTCACATGGCTTAATGAATAATTCGTTGCTATCATTGCCGTAGAATATGTAATTGATATTAATATGACTTGCTTAATAAATGTACTATCAACATGTTGTTTCAAATCTTCTACCATTTTTTGTTTGTTCATTGTGCTTTTTATAAATATGGCAAACAGACTACATATACTATTAGATAAACATAGGACACAAATTAAAAATATATTGTAATTGAATTTTTCTTTATCATCTCCTAATTTCGGCATTTTTTCTTGATAATATCCAAAAATTAAAAAGAAGAAATACATTCCACTAATACAAAATATACTAGTTAGTATACTGAAAAAGGGGGAAGATAGTTTTCCTTTGCCGCCCCCTTTTTGGAGAGAGGCCTTTGTTGCCTGAACCTTTGCTGCCTGGACCTTTGCCATTGAATCTACTATATGTATTGTTGTACTAAAAAATGTTCAGGTCAATATTTTGTTTGGTTCTTATTTATTCTTTTTTTCTTCCTCTTTCTTTTCCTTCCTGGTTTTTTTAATTTCTTTTCGTTTTTTTCTTCGTTTGTTGCTTATGCACCTTACATACAAACACAGTACATTCTTAGGAACAACTGAAGTCGTTTTAAAAGTTCCTTTCAAAAAAGTATGGAAAATATCTGATCAGGTGCTACACATATTTTCATATTCTCTTACAATTGTGCAAAATTATTTATGTGGACTCTAACAATGGCCAAATGCATTTTAAAAATATTTTTTTGAACATTTTTTTTTTTTTTTTTTTTATATTTTATTATTCATTTTTTACACTTTTTTGGTTAAATTCTACTACAATACTTAAACTTTTAAAAATGAAAGACCACTCATGTTCACTCACTCAACTGATATTAAAAACAGGGAGAGAGTTCGTGAGTACTCCTTTTCATTATAATTTGTGGTTGATTACTTGAGTAATCTTTGAACAAGGGAATCTATTTTGAAACATGTTTTGAAAAGAATGCCAAACCTTTTTTTTTCCTTTTTGTTATGTAAAAACCGTTACACCATTTCAATCAAAGATATATCACAATGCATACATATATAAAGTACAGTTTGCATTTTTCCATTTTTTTTAACATTATTTCCTTTTATGAACAGTTATGAATGGCGTAATTTAATTACGCTTCAAATGTATTTAAAAAAAAAAAAAAATAAAAATAAAATTAAAATTAAAGACATTTAAAAAATAAAAAAGTGGTTCTTAAATAAAATAAATGGAAAAATAACTTCAAATGTAAAAATATTGAGATACTCCACATGCCAACACACCCCTTTTAAAAATAAAAAAAAACTTGTACTTCTATCATTCATTACGAGAAAACAAGAAACAAAATATTATTTACATATTTAACCTTTTATAAGAAGCCAAGAAAGTTCCATAAACACACATATATATATATATCATATATATATAGATTACATATAAGGTAGAATAATTCATCTGTAGGAACGAATCGATGGAAATGTGTAACGTAGAATACAATATACAACACAACTTAAAAAAATTCAACAAAATATTCCTGCTGAAAATGCTAACGTATCAATCCTGTTAAAAGAAGCCTCCCTTTAAAGAATAAAGAACACCAACAAGAATAAAAAAATGAAAAAAAAAAGGAATAAAAAAAAAATTTTTTTTCCAATGACTAAATGGAATCATCGATATCTTAGACTAACTCTCTCACCCATTCTTTTTCTTTTTCTTCTTAATGCGAGTCTGGTTTTTTTATTTTTGAAAAACATTTCCTACGAGATGAAAAAAAAAAAAAAAAAACATGCAATTCCATCTGCTTCCACTGGACAACACCTGTCTTATAATAAAAACGCAAAATGCAAAGACAACGGTAACTATCTTTAAATATGAGTACATAGAAGTATAATGAATATATTATTTGTTTTCTTTTTTTTTTTTGCCTTTTTTAAACCTGAACATTTTTTTTGTTTGCTTTTTCTTCTGTGGAATTGCACGTGTACAGAAAACAGTCATTTAAAAAAATTTCTTGTTGTACAGTCAACTCCTCCATCCTTTTCCGCTTTACATCTAGCTGATTCGCCAGTGGATTTTTAAAAAGGGTATTCTTATTTACAAATTTCGGAGTCTTAAAAGTGGCTACGGAATGAAAAAAAATTTTTGTTGCTAAAGAAAACGTTTTAACATATAAAAAAAAGTGTGAAGAGTTCATTTTGAATGAATTAATTCTTAAACTGACTTTGTAAAATCGGATTGGTAAACCGCTTTCCGATGTACTTTCTTATTTTTACATTTTTTGTTGTGCTTCATTTATTTTATATGATTCCGTATAGTTAACTGTTTGTTTTATCATAATATAATAACTCCTTTCTACATGAAAGAAATAAGTAAAGAGGAGGACTGTGAACTCAGATAACAAAAAATGTAAAGGGAAAAGTGTAAGTTGCATAAGTGACAAGAAAACGATCATCAATGTTGAAATGAAAAAATGGCAAACCCTTGGAACGTGTTTTCTGAGGTGCAAAAATAAAGAAACAAACAATTTGTATATGGCACTTACAAAACATAAATTATGAAAATCAGTATATTCACAAATAAATAAACAAATAAATAAATTAGTAAGTTGAACATGTGGTGCATTATAGAGAGAATTATAATCATACAATCATCCATCTACCATTCTGTTAGCCGGTTATTCGTTTTTTCAAGAGCAAATAATTATTCACCATATTATATATAATATAATATATATATATTATATATATTAAATTTTGGGAGTTGCCATTTTTTTTTTAAAAAAGAGGCATTTTCGTTTTATACATAAAAAAATTAAAATAAAAAATTTTTCGTAATAAATAATTGAAATGAAAAACTTATTTGATGCATATAATATTATAATATAAATGAATGCAAATGTTAACTTACGTAAAAAAAAAAAAAAAAAAAAAAACAACAAAAAGAAAACTAAAAAAAAAAAAAAAAAGTACCTGAACATAGGCATCCAAATAATTAATTACCAATATAGTAAAGCAAATAACAGGTGGTAAATAAATCACTAAATAATCAAACTGAAGAAATAATTATAGAAATGAGAAATTATGTAAATGCTTACTGTTATAAAAAATAAGAAAAAAAAAAGGAACGAATAAAAAAAAAAACAATTGTGGTTCTGAGAAACAACTGAAACATTTTTTTTTTTACAAAAACATTTATGAAAACGTAAAACACGTACAATTTGTAAACCTTTTTTTTTTTTTTTTAGGCTTTGCTAATGCTAAAATCTTTTTTCTTTTGAATAATTTCAGTTTAAAAACCTAAAAAAAAAAAAAAAAAAAAATGAACAATTAAGTTATTAAATTCACAATAATAATTTTTATGTAAATTTGTTTATATTAAATAAAATAATAAAAACATAAAAACACAAATTTGTTGTTGTGTCAACCAAACATATCATTTGACGAATTATTAAACACATAATAAATCTGTATATATTTTTTTAACATTATGACTGTGTATGGCAAAAACTGAACGAATTTTTCACATAAAAAACACTTTTACTACAATAGTAATTATGATTCTACAAGAAGAATAAAAAAACAAAAACTGTTGATAGCTATTTTGTGCTTACTAAACTATTATTTCTTTTTAGAATTGTTAAATTAAACTTTTAACCTAGGTTAGAAAGACTACAGTTAATAATTCTAAAAAGTATTTTATAAAGAAAATTTAACGAAATTTCTAGTCAAAAACAGAAATAGAAAAGAAGAGAAGCTCATAAAAGCATATTACATTAATGTAATATAAAGTTAGATTCAGGTTGTTTTTTATTTAAGACCCATTTTTATTTGAGATAGAGTAGCATAATTAGCGTTGAGTTCACATATGTGTTCATACCCACTTTTGTAAATATAAAATAAGTAAAAGAAAGCAACCATCCAACAAAACTGAAATTCTTTTATTCATTACCTAATATGCAAAAAAAGATAATTTTCATTTACTGTGAAGACTTAAATCACTGTCTTTTTCTAACTTGCGACTAAATTAAATGGAAACAAAAAAAGCGAAGAAGGGGTAGTGTAGTGAACCGAAGTAAAGGGAGTCTTTTGGGATATTGAGTCGCATAGAGTTAGCACCGGCGGAATTATTAATGTCTGGGTTTTTTTTACCATGTATACACAACACACAAAAGAGCAACACATATGAAGATATACAAAGTGAACATATAATGAATGTAATATATTTTTTTACTAATTTTGGATTTATAATGTAAAAAACAAATTTTTATCATTAACATTTTCTTATATATATGAACCAAGCCTTTTCCTCAAAACTATGTAACTCTTTATAATAGTAGTTAGTTTTATACATATATTTAATATATATGACAACAAGAAAAACAGCAGAATATTTGAATTATATTTCGTACAGTATTCACGTAGGGTGATAAATGAAATCCGTGTGTCAAAATTAAAAAATAATAGAAGGAGATCTAAATGGAAACCCATTACTCAAGTGGATTCGTGAAGATAAGATAAATCAATTCTGAACCAAGTGCAGTAAAGGAAAGGACAGTAGAGTTGGGGATAAAAGAAAAAAGAGGAAAAAAAGAGAAAAGGAATAAACAAAAAAAAAAAGAAAAACGAACAAGGAATAATTAAAAAGAAAGGAGATAAAACATATTAGTGTCATCGATTTCGATACAATATGTGAAATCCGTAAAAAATGCCATATTTTGTTTTTCCATATAAAATTGCATTTTTAATTCCATTTGTTGGAGGTAGTAAAAATTGAAATCTGGAAGCTTGAGAAAACATATGCGCAAAACTTGGTAAATCGCAAATGGGAGCAGATTTCGGGATCGACTAAAAAAGAAGGACACACCCAAGTATTTATCTAATAATGCGTATATGTACCTATATTTATTTAATCAGTAAAAGATTTACTAGTGTTAGTTTCTGTAATACGGAGGTATCCAAATTTTCCTTATAAATAGGATATTTTAATAGATTTGTGTAGTTGTAGATTTTTATTTTTTCGAATATCAGTTGAAAGAATTCAAAATAAGGAGCTTGTTACGAGTGTTCCAAATTAAAAAAAAAAAAAAAAAAGAATGAATAGAAGCTCGATTGAACAAAAGGAAGAAAGCCTATTTGTTTTATATCCGTTATGCTTTTATAGTTTTTTAATGGGTGTTTTGTATTGGTTTCAAGAAAATATAAGTAACTGTCTCTGAAGGAAATATCGATTCTTTATGCCGATATACGTTGATACATACATACGTACACACTAACGAAGACATTTTTTTTTATGTCAATAGTTATTTTACAAAAACTTTATTTTATGTTGAAACAACTTGGGATTTATATGAAAAACGCTTTCGTTGTGATTCCTTTTTATCAAGCGTTACGACTCATGTATTAATGAAAAACATAAACGTTGAAAAAAAAACATAAGCATATTTTTTTTATTTGACGAAATGTGACCTAATTTTAGTTGCGGTGCGCTTACCCAAACGCACTGCTTCTTATGAGTAGTAATATTAGATAGATTTCTTTTTCGTGCCACGTCAAAGATATATTTATATATACATACTAATATATACCTGCAGCTACGCCAACACATATATATATATTATTGCTATTATTATGTTTTATCCGTATTTATTTTTGTATTTGAAGAATATATTATCTACCACATATCTTACTTTGTTTATATTTTAAGAAAAGTTGCTATGTTAGTTTTTTTGTTTCTGTTTTAAAAGCATATTTTATGGTCGTTTCTTAATGTATATCCCTTTCTCTTATTTCTTTTATTTTTAAATTATTGTCTCATTTTTATTATATTTTACTTTTTAGTATTCTATATATTTCTTTGGGGGGATTGAAGTTCTCTTTCGTTTTTTTTTTTTCTTTTTTTTTCTTTTTTTTTTGAATGTATATGATATTTGTTAAGTTTTTATTTATTCCTACGACGAAAATAGGAGATATGTTTTTTATTTGGCATTTTTCATCTGTAAGGAAGATTTAGGTTAATCCTTTTTTTTTATGTATTTTCCTATATCTTTATATACCCTTTTCAAGAGCTTGTTTCTTATATTTATCGTTGCTCGTGATTTATTTCGTTTTTACTTAAGGTATACATGTTGATTTTTTAGTTGTTAAATATGTGCTTCCGTTTAGTTTGATATATATTGTATCAATAGAGTATAGGTTATCATTGATATGTATATATATGTATAGAAGAAGTAGATATGTAGGTATCTAAAGAAAGAGAAATATATAAATATAGATTTGAAGTTATTATGATCTGCTTGGCATTTTGTTTATTACGACTTAATTTCAATGTTTTGAGAGGATGAAATAAAGAAGATTTGTATTTTTAGTGTAAAAGAATTAGTTATACCAATTATATGCAGTCGAAATATAGAGATTGTGTGGACTTCTTTCAATATGTATATGTATGTATGTATACACGTATGTAGGTAGATAGTTGGGCACGCAGTTACAAACTTGTGATATTAGGTTAGCGTAGTAAATTTTTCATTTGTTAGATTTTATTTACGTCCACATAATTCACATATTTATATACATATATAATAATAGTAAACGAAGAGGTATAATACCCCACGGGGAAGTGACATTGATTATAATAATTGAGGAGCTACAGCTTACGTTCCTTTGCATTTTTATTTCAGCAAATCAGATATTTCGAGACGAAACAAGAAAGAGGAAAGAGGAAAGAGAAAAGAAAAAGAAAAAAGAAAAAAAAGAGACATATTAGAGAGAAAGGTGGAGCATGAATAAAAAAAATAAAATAAAAAAAACAACATAAAAAGGTTCCTATTTCACATCCCATAAAAGTTAACACAAAACTAGATTTTATATATATATGTTGTGCTTGTGTTGCTGT
Organism: Haemoproteus tartakovskyi; assembly: GCA_001625125.1. Lineage (NCBI taxonomy): Eukaryota > Apicomplexa > Aconoidasida > Haemosporida > Haemoproteidae > Haemoproteus > Haemoproteus tartakovskyi. The sequence continues at coordinate 21,551 of LSRZ01000018.1, read as the reverse complement.
TGTTTTTGCATTAGCACATATCGTATTGTTTTTTTTTTTTTAACAGCTAAAGGAATCCTTATAAATGAAAACTAAGTATTGGTGTGTTGGTGAAACGAAACGAAACGAAACGAATATATTTAAAAATTTAGTTAACACTTATTTTCTTTTTGATAACATATATAATAGGTTTGGAATAGAAGAAACGAAAAAAAAATATATTCAAGTTTTTATTATATTTTTTTTATTTTATATTTGCTTTATCTTTTATTCGTGATTTTTTTTTTTTTTTTTTTTTTTTCCGCTTCGTAAGTTAACCGCTTTTGGGAAAATGAATGGTCCAGTGGAAAGTGCAGCAAGTGAGTTTTTACGCTGCTATGAAGCAATGATAAGTAATGATTACGTATTTCACTTTGATGGTGTAAAGTTATTTAGTGAAACGAAAAACGTTGGTAACGCAAATTACAATATGGATTATTTAAACCCCGTTTTAAATCATCCGACGAAGATAGAATATGGAAAAATAAAAATTTTGATATTAGATGCACCGACGAATGATTTGTTACCGTTATATATTAAGGAAATGAAAAATTACAATGTAACAGATTTAGTGAGAACTTGTGAAAAAACATATAACGATAGTGAAATAGAAGCAGCAGGAATTAATGTACACGAATTATTATTTCCCGATGGTGATGCCCCTAACGATGAAATTGTAAACAGATGGTTGGATGTAGTCAAATCCGTGATCAAAAACAACAGTACAGTGGCTGTTCACTGTGTGGCTGGTTTAGGAAGAGCTCCTGTGTTAGCATCTATTGTTTTAATTGAATATGGTATGGATCCCATTGATGCAATTGTTTTTATAAGAGAACGAAGACGAGGGGCTATTAACAAAAAACAGTTACAATTTTTAAAATCCTACAAAAAGAAGAAGAAAAAGAAAAAATGTCGTCGGTGTCACATTATGTAAATATCGATAAGATTTTTTTTATTGTACTTTTTAAATGAAAGAAAACACTGGCTAAAATATCCATTGTTGTTTACTGAACACGTTTGTTTGTGTTTATTTTTTTATACATATTAGAGTGTACGTCACTTGTATAGTTGTAGAGAATGTTGAAATTAATGTATGCAGTAATGTTACAGTAAATTCAATAAAAAGAAAATACAGTTAAGAAGAGTATTATGAACATTAAAATATTTTACGATGTTTTTTTTTTTTTCTTTTTTTTCGTTTTTTTTTTTTTTTTTTACTTTATGTGTATGAATTTTATCTTTTGCTTCACTTTTTGAAATAAATACTTTATTATCACTAATTAACATTATTCACAATTATGTGGTTCCAACATATTCGTTTAAAAATTTTTCAATAGGCATTGTGTAAGTCTTTTTTTTTTTTTTTTTTTTTGCGCATTCACTTGTATTCGTCTTTATCACTATGTTTTGTTCTTCTCTTATTTTACGTCTTTTTTCTTTGTCTCTTTCTCTGTCGTGTTTACAATGAACATGTTTCGATATTCATTTTCACTGCTCGAATAGTTGGCTGTCATCAATTCCTGTGGTGTTAAAATTCACATCTACAAAATCCTTTAACATTTGAGGGAAGTAGTTTAATAGATAGGTCATATATAAATATGTATAACTGTTATCTCCTATATTAACAAAGAAATCATATAAAGTGAATTGTTGGTCAAAATGCCTCATAATGGAATTCATCAATTCCATTAATCTTGTACATATATATGATTGGAACAAAGCTTCTCCCATTACTTTCGAAAGCATACCAGCAATTTGATCTAAATACTTTATTATATATTGTAATATTTTTTTTCTATGTTTGGCGTGAAATAACAAATCAAACATTTGTAATGAAGATATAATCATATAAGAAACAGATTTTCCCAAAACATTTTTTAAAATTTCATATTTTGCAAACATTTGATCTATTTGTCTCACGAGATCTTCAATGAAGATTTTATTAGCAACATAATTTGTATGAATCATAGCAATCAAATCAAAAAGCAATCTTTCGAGATTTTCGGTGGGCAGAAAAGTTAATACATTTTTTAATAACTGGGATAATCTTTGAATACGGAAAATACAAATATTAAACGAAATATTTTTCACAGTATCAGCCTGGGTAATAGGAGCATCCGCTAATGAATTTATTAATTTTAAAAGTATGTTATCTAAAGTTTCTACTACATATATTTTTGTATAATAGGAAAATTGTTCAAAAAACTTTTCTGTTTTATAGAAATTGAATGAATAACTAAGGGTTTTATCAACATATTTAAATGCGCGTCTTAATAAAATATGTAACCCTGTCCATTTTACACTTGACATGATCACATTTTCGTCAACAGATGGAAAAGTCAAAAAGCTCTTTAGAATTTTTTTTCCATATTGTATAGGGTTCGGCAACATCGCAAAGGAATATTTATGTTCATTTCGTCTGTCAAATTTGTTTTTTTCGTATACGGAAACTGTTTTAGGTTCCTCAAAATTTTTATCCTCTTTTGTTTGAAAAAAGCTGACTTTGGATCTTCTTTTGAAAACACTGGAATTACCATTATCACTCGATGATGTAGCAGGAACATTTCCTACAGCTTTTATTGAACTGTGCGTAGAAGAACGCGTATCGGTGTGTTTTGTTCTTTTAACAGTAATGACATCTCTATCTGACATATGTAAAATATCACTTACATGAAGATCAACTCTATAAGATCGTTTGATGGCAAAAAGGAAGAAAGACAGAACTGCTTTCAATAAACGAGTAAAATGTAATCTTGCCTGTTTTATAGTTTTTAAAAATGCATTATTGAAAACAATATCTCTTTTTTTTATAAAATTCAATATATTGTCTTCATTTTTAAAGGAAAAAAATAAATGATTTATATCTTTTCCTAAATCGTCCAGTATATTTCCGTGTACATCTCCTTTTAAACTTAATGGGTAATTTGCAAGTATAAGAATAAAATTGTCAGTTACCGATCTTAAGAAAAAAATTACTCGATTCACCTCCTCGGGTTCCCATTTCACGTCAGATTTCGATGGAATAATATTATTTTTTTTATCAATAATGGCTTTGCCTGTTATGATATTTGTCAGATCTGCGATTTGCCCCTGCTTAAAATAAAAAGATTCGTCCAAAACATCTTCCAAATGTTTGCTGAAACGTAAAGCACTAAAGTACACAATTTTTGATAACATATGATGAATGCTTCTTAACTGTTTTCTTTTTTCTACCGATAATTCGAATTTCTCATATTCTTTAGTTCTGCGTAAAAATATTTTTTCATGATGGAGAAGCATTTTATTTAGTTTGGACTCCATTTTGACATATTCCTTTCTCGATCGGAATAAATCGGTTACTCCATAATAGAAAGCAAATAACATCAAATGATTTGTTTTATATTTATTGAAGTTGAATATAGGCGTTGCTGAGATTAATCGTTGAATATTTTTTAGTTTCATTAATTCATTAGTAACTGCTTCTTTATATGCCTCTACATAATTATGCTCTTTCACATATGTTTCATATTTCATCATTTTTAATCCGCTTATAAAATGTGATACTAAATTGTATTTTTTAATTACTTTTTTAATCTCTAGTATTTGTTCTAAAGTCATCCATTTGAAATCAGGTATTTCATATTTCTGTTTCTTCCTTCTGGCACGATTTCTTTGTTTTCTTTTGAAGTAGTTGTCTAAATTTGATTTTATGTTATCCTTTTCTTTAAAAATTAGTTTATAGATAGTTTTAAATATCGATTCTGTTTGTGTTTCTACATTTTCACGAGCCTGCATTTCTTCCTCTTTTTCTTCTTCCGCGTCTTCTTCTTCATCATCAACATATGGGCCTACAAGAGACTGAATATCCTCAGTCTTGATTTTTTTTGTGGGCATTATTTTTTCTGCACGATCCTTTTTCTGCACATTTGTGTCCACATCTTCAATATCCTTTTCACTTATATGTAGCAATTTTAAAATTAGTTTCTCGTCATACATACAAGAGAGTAATGAGCTGAGTACATCAGGATAACGTCCCAGTAAATTGACCACGAAAAATGTAAATAACATTTTATTTTCATCTCCTTCTGATATGGATGTATTATCTTCATAACGATATCTATAACCAACTGTATCCGCATCAAAAGGTCTATAATTATACATCATAATGTCCGTGGCGTTTTCTATAAAATTTATATTTTTTAAAAAGGGATGTTGATGATATATCATTTCTATTTCTGTATAAAAAACATCTGCTTCTTTTACAATGTGTTTAAAATATTTGTCATGTTTTTTTTCATTATATAATAATTTTACGTATTTATTTCCAACTTCGCTTAATCGTTGTTGTGCAAAAAGTGGAACCGATGGTTTTGCTTCTATCATTAGTTTTGTTATCATAGTAACAAATATATGTTTAAATGTTGTATATACTTTCATGGCATTTTGTGTAGTTATTCCTTCCTCTCTAATATTATAATAATCCGATATAAATTTTTGTATCGCTGCTGTATTAACATCCAGAATATCTACTTTACACTTTGTATTTCTTTTCGCTTGATAAGCAAGTAATTCTTTAAGGTCTCCCATTCCAAAGCATTTTATATCACTGTATTTTAAATTCTTAAAATAGATTGTACTTTTCCTTGAGCGAAACATATTATATAACATGTTAATCCAATTTTTTTTTGGTTTAAATATCATGTTTCTGTCAGCAGAAGAATATATTTCTTCTTCTCTTTCATCATCCCAAATATCTGGATTAGTAGTTCTATACATACGATAAAATTTTCTTTGTGTTGGGAATATACATAGATTTTTATGTTGTTCGTCTAGGTCATCATATTTTTTTTTATCAAGGATCGATTTTTCACATTGATAACTAAAAAATGCGGCTTCTTCAATTCTAGTTTTACCAATGAAATTATCTAATAATTTAAATTCATTGAGCATTGGATAACTTCCAAAAATTCCGGCTCTTTTTTCACATTGTTCTAATTCTTTTATTGTTTCTTCCGTCAAATTTAATTTTTTGCCTTTCTTTTTTGCATCCGATAATATAAGATCTATTTGTTCTTGATTTTGAATTTTCGTTAAAAGAGGACATATATAACGAACTCGTTCTAACATGTCTGAATAATAAGAAGTGTGGTATACCATTGAATTATTAGTGTAGAAATTGTCATAATAATGTCTACTTAATTCTGAATTCACTGAACTCATATCTTCTAAAAATTTTTGAAGTATATTTTTTTTATTTAATTCTGATTTTAAAGTTTTAAAAGCTTTTAAATTTAATAAAAGTTCCAACTGATGTTTATAAAAAGAATGTTTTTTCTGATTATATATATGTTGGGTACTAAATAGAGTTTTTCGGTGGTATTCGAAATTTTTATAATTGTGAAATTGTTGCTTATAACTTTTATGCATTTGTTTTCTCACTTCTCTCACATGAGTCAAACTATTCGTTTTAATAATTAAACTTGCTAATAACAATAATCGATATTGTAATAAAGCAACACGTTTGTCAACTCTCGTTCTTAATATATATAGTTCTTCTTGAGTAAAAGGATATATTTTATTAAAGTATGACAAATAATCTGTAAAAAAAGAATTTCTTTCTATTATATTACCTGTTTTATACCATCTATATCTCTTTTGCATTCTACCAATGTTACTAATGTTACCAATGTTACTAATGTTACCAATGTTACCGATTCTACTACCAACTCTACCGATTCTACCGATTCTGCTGCCTCCTTCTTCTTTTCTCCATCTTTCACTGACGCTTTCATTTGTGAATGTGTTTTTATTTAATTCCATTGTTAAAGTATCTAAATCTTCTTCAGGTTCACTTTCCAATTGATATGGTACTGCATATGATGTCGATTCACCAGCAAATGAAGAGTCAGAATTAAAACCAGAAGCAGATGTTTTAGTACCATACATTTTTCTCGAATTCAATGATTGCTTTTCATATCTTTTTCTACCTTCACTTTCTGAAGTTGGTTTTTGAAAGAATTTAAACAGCTTGCTTATATTTGAATTTGTTTCACATAATACTTCACTTTTTGCATCTTTAAAGATTGGTGGATTTGTTGATTTTACTACAAAAACGGCAATATCGATTAACTGATATGTTTGTTGATACCAAGTAAATGTCAGCAATTCTCTTTCTTCTGTTTCCGATTCTGTATTTGACACATCTTCAGATATTTCTTCCCATTGTTCTTCAAATGTTTTTTCCGATTCCTTTTCTGATTCTTGTTTATCACTTGTTGATGATTCTGTTTCATCTGTGGATGATTCTGTTTCATCTGTGGATGATTCTGTTTCATCTGTTAATGATTCTACTTCTTCTGTTGTTCGCTTGTTTTTTTTGCTTGTTTGTGTATATTTTTTTTTTCTCTTTCGTCTTTTATTGCTGCTTTTGTGTTTCTCATTTCTCCATTCTTTCCTTTACATATATCTTTTTTTTCTCTTTCGTCTTTTATTGCTGCTTTTGTGTTTCTCATTTCTCCATTCTTTCCTTTACATATATCTTTTTTTTCTCTTTCCATTTCGTTTGTTTCTATATATAAATTATTCCATGGTGATGAAGCTCCCTTGCCGTCGAAGTTTTTAGGTAATCGAATTTTTTTATAAACAACACTTTTCAAACTGGTTTGAAATCGAAATATAAGTCTTAACCAGATAGTAATTTTAACATACTGACTTAATTTTTGTAACATATAATGACCTATGTTACTCTGTTTTACAAAATCATCTAATTTTTGCAGAGAATACACATTTTGAGGAATGCGTAAATCTACTTCAAAACTTCGGGGCAACTCGAAATTACCTAATAATAAATTTAGTTGAACATTATCACTTTGTTCTTCCATACTAGTTATTGTTATGCTGTATATATTAGCTATCCATTTGCTAGAATGAAAATATTCAAAATCTAGTAACTTCTTAATAAAATTTTTAGTTCTTAATGTTTTTAAAACATACATAACATCCTCATGACGTGCATCTATAAATACATTTTGTTTATTCTTTTTGTCTTTCCCTTTTTCTTTCCCTTTTGTTTTATTTTTTTCTTTAGTATGTCTATTACCATCGTTATTTTTATTTCCTTTTTCATGCTGTATTTTAAAATAGTTTTGAACTTTTAACATATTACGCGATTTTGGTAATTGTGTATCTTTGGAAAATTTTTGGTAAAAGTGTTCCATTATTCCTTTGCGGATATTAGATAATTTTTTCTTTGGTATGTTTTTGTACCTTTGCATAGAAATATCATCATAGTTGCCTTTCTTCATTTTCCATAATGTATCTTGTGAATTTTCTATATCTTCATTTTCATTAAAATTATCATCAATTATATTTTCACTTTCAATCACGTTTTCATTTTCAATTTCATTTGTACTTTCGTTTTTTTTTTTTATACCTTTTTTGCTAATATCGCTTTTCATTATTTTTTTCTTTATAGAAGCTGCTCGTGAGTCTTTGCTTCCACTTGTTTTTCCACTATATCTTTTAAAAGAATTTTTAAGAGAAATGTCATCTATTTTTGTTGATATATTTTTTATCATGCTATTTCCTGTTTTTATGTTTTTTTGTTTTGTTTGTTCGTATATTCCTTTTTTTTTTCCTTTCTTATTTCTGTTGTTTATTTCATAATATAAATTTTTTATATATCCATCTATATCATTGACTTGGTAAAAAGGAACTTGTATTGCACTAAAGCAGATTTCTTTTTTACGCGTTTGGTTTGAATATAAAAAACATAATTCTTTATTTAATCGAAATACATTAAAATCAGCTTTTATTGTTTGGGGTCGAAAAAAACCTGTTAATTTTCGAAGTTCTTTATTATTTGCACATAGTGTTTTGAATCTTATGTTACAACTAACTCCTTCTGTATTTATAAAAACATTTAAATCATGAGAGTACTGATTTAATATTTGATCGTATGTACTTAGTCGGTGTGTACGTACTTCTTTTATAACTGCTGTCCATTGTTCTTGATAATATACAGCACATGTTTTTACTTTGTGTTGGAAAGATTCTAATTTATAAGAAAATCCATAAATAAATAATTTTTCTAAACAACTTAATGTTCTATAATTAAATGTTTTGACATAAACAGGATCTTTACTATTGTTCTTAGAATCTGTGTTCAATTCTTCTTCAGTCTGTTTTTTATTTGGTATTTTTTGTGCTTCAATAAATGATATATTTCCTTCACTAGTATTTAATAGAGTGTCATTATAATTTGTATATATATCATCAATTATGTTTTTCAATTTTCGTTTATTTTTTCTATTTTTTGTATCTAAATATATTGAATTAGTTACTATCTTATTATTACTTTCATTATTCATTTGATTAATAAGATTTTTTCTTCTCCTATTTTCAAGATCTCCCATTTTTCTGTAAGATATTTCTTTTTCTTCTTCTTTTTCTTTTTCTTCTTCTTTTTCTCCTTTTTTTCCTTTTTTCCAATAAGCCAATGGATGCAAAAGTTTATCGAATTTATCAAAAAAGACAGGTTGTCGTATTATTTTACTCAAATCTCTGTCTACCAAATTTTTTTCTTTTTCTTTATCTCCATCCCATATATTATTTATTCCTATTTTTTCTTTTATTCCTTTTTCTCTATTTTGTGTGTTAAATTGTTTCTCTTCCTTTTCATATTTCTGGTTGTTAATTCCGGAATATATATTGAAACTTTCATTAGAATTGTCATTATAACTTTCATTATAATTACCAGTAAAAATATTATCCGAATATTTGATTTTTTTATTTAAGAGTCTAGAATTTGGTTCTACTAAAACAGTTTTATGTGTATGTTCGATAAAGGATGATGATGTATCATCATTAATTAATTCATCTGTTGTTAAAGTTTCTTTATTTTTAAAAAAAAAGTAATGTGCTTTCATTGTACGTTTTCTCAAGTTTATTATAAATTGTTCATGTTGTATCAAAGCTAGGATATTTTTATATATAATAGCTGTATCTGCTTCATTAATTAAAGAAGTTAAGTCAAGCAGATAAATTTTTTGCATTTCATTTTCTGTAAAAGATTCTACTAATTCTGATGCATATGTTAAAATATTTTTTAAGAATGATGAAATAGCATATTTTAAATATGAAAGAATTTTATATTCAATTGGGTCGTATATAAGTTGTATAATGTTAATAACCGTTGCATAATTCATTAAAAACAAAGATTTTAATTGTATTAAAATTCTGTTGATTTTTTCTTCATGTTTATCTACAATATTTTTAAAATGTGGAATCTCATTAAACAAAATTATAAGCCTAGGAAAATATTTATTTTCAATATCATATTGAATAACACTAAGAACATCAAATAATAGTACTTTGATTTTCATTGATTCAATAATATTTTGAACAGTATTACTTTCTATAATAGCTTGTAAAGTAGCTATTAAAGGAGAGATCCATAAAGTTATTGTTTCAAAAGTCACATTCATTTTTACTAAAGTAAGTTTCCAAATGTTAAAAAACCCAAAAAAAAATCCATCTTTATTTATAATATTAACAAAATCTTTTTTACTATCTTGTATTTGTAATATATCTCCTGCTAATGAAACAATCCCGTTTATAATGTTTTTATCTTGTATGTTATTTAGAATATATCGTGTTAATTTAAAAAATACATGATAATCTGCGTATTTTATAAATCTAACAGATGTCAAAGTTCTGATGAATAGATTACACACTTTCACGTTTTTTATTTCTTCTTTCCAAGCGCTATATAAGAACGTCGACTGAACATACTCTTTTGTAGTTATTGAATCTCCCGAAATATAAATACCATTTTCATTTAATTCTTGGAATAAAGCATTTGTTATAATATAACTTTGATATTTTGTAAACGTTTTTTCATCTATTAATTCTATCATCATACGGAATTTCAATACAGCATTGAAAAGATTTCGTATATCTCTTTTTGTTAAAACTGATAAATAAGTTAGCTCATTTTTATACCGTTTTTTTAATTTATTATATGTATCTTTAAAAAGTATGTTAATTCCATTAATGTTAATTTCTGCGTTTATAAATTTCCAGATTAATGATATATAATAAAACTGTTTATTTAAATAAGCTTCGGGAAGTTGGTTTTTTCTTTTATTATGTATAGATGTTTTAAATAAAAGATCTTTCCATTGATTAAATGTTAAATCATTTACTTTTAAATTTTTCGAATCATTTTTTTTAATATATAAATTATACTTATTTAAATTTTTTTGTAATTGATCAGTAAATTTCGATGCTCCTATTTTCCAGAAAACTTCTTCATGAATCATATCCATACATATTTTTTCTTTTTTTTTAAAAAAAATCTGCTGATATTCTGATTGCCAAATCATACCACAATTCATAAGTTATTCCATCATTTGATAATGTTTCTAATTGTTCCATATAATTTATAACTTTTATATTTCTTTTTTCTAATTCTGAAAAGAATTTTTTCGTCATTTCAGTTGGTCCAAATATATTATAATAATGTTTTATACAACAGTTTCTTAAAATTTCTTCTTTATTCATTCTATCAAATACGTTTGTTTCTTTTTCATTTTTAAATAATGTTTTATTGAGTAAATCATTTAATGTTTCTTCTAAAGATGTTATCATGCTCTGCACGATTTGATTCTTTTCACATAAGATTGCATTACCTAAGACCCTTAATTTTTTTATATTTTTTTTATATTGTTCTATAGTTAATTTTTGTTCTTTTAATTCTTGATCTCTTAATTCATGATCTTTTAATTCTTGAACTGTTAATTCATTTTCCTTTTTTGTTACTGCTCCCTCTTCTGTTATTTCTTCTTCTTCTTCTCCTGCGTCTGTTGTTTCTCCTGTGTCTGTTGTTTCTCCTACGTCTGTTGATTCTCCTACGTCTGTTGATTCTCCTACGTCTGTTGATTCTCCTACGTCTGTTGATTCTCCTACGTCTGTTGATTCTCCTACGTCTGTTGATTCTCCTGCGTATGTTGTTTCTTCTTCTCCTGTTACTTCTCTTTCTTTTTCTTTGGTTACTTCTCCTGCACTTTTTCCATCTTTTTTTGCTGAATCCAATCTCATTTTTTTTGCTTCCTTAATTTTGTTTTCTAAATTGTGTAATAGTTTTTGTTTCATACCCAAAGATAAATGAATATTTCCGACCAAAAAATTTAAGACACTTAAATATTTTAAAGGGTGAAACTTACTATCTCCAAGTGCTTTTATTTTATTAAAGAAATAAATATTTATATCGAATCCTAACGATTCCGAATCATAATCCCTAATAAAATATAACATTTTTCGTAATGACGTTTTCATTAAAGAATTGGAAATATTAAAATTTTTATGAAAATAGAAATCAACAGCATATCCTGTTGCATTAACCCGAAGAAGAAATTTATCAATTATTTTCGAAAAGTGTGTAAAACTTTCATAATCCATAACATATTGAAATAGTTGTATTTCTTTTATAAGACTTAATAGCACACTATATAAAGAAAGTTTTTTTGTATAAAATAATTTTAATTTATGTTTCAGTGTTTTAAAATATTTATCAAAATAAATTTTTGTTTCTGTGATTTCAGAAATGTTATCTTTACAAGATGTTATTACAGATAACGATTTGTCTGCAGTATCTTCTGCCTTCATTACATATTTATATTTGGTTATTCTACGTTGATCCATTAACCTTTTTATATCAATAGTAATTATATTTCTGTGTAGAAAATACGTAGGAATAATAAAGTACATATTTCCATTTGATATTAATAATTGAATGTTAAATTTTTTAAGTTCATCTGTTTGATATTTATATAAATACATATTTTTTTGTGTTATATACAATATAGTTATTGGTTTTTTAAAATAGTTCGAAATAATAGGTATAAGCCAAACCATATTGTCATCAAAATAACATTTTTTAAAAAAATTCAGAATCTGAAAATTAATATCTACTTCCATTCTAAAACACATATCATTGTTTTTACATTTTAATAAATTATAAAAAAATGTAAAGACATTATTATACATATAATATATATACTGGGTATTTTTTGATATTATTTTCTGTTGTCCATTTTTTTGTTTCCATTTTTGTGTTCTTGATTTTTTTAAGATTGCTTCAATTTCTTCTTTAAATCCTCTATACTCAATACGTCCCCCTAGGATTACTGTATTTACAAAATTTCTTTGTTGGCTTTTACTTAATTTTGAAAAATCGTTTCTTTTTGAAACAGAGGCATAATGAAAAAACCTATTATATATCGTAACTATATAATTTACTAAAAAATGTACAACATCCATTAAATTACTTACATGAAACAATGTATACATTTTTTTTAACAATCCTATAATATTAGGAGAAATTGTTGGATTTAATCCTAATTGTAATTCATCAAATCGCTGAATATACACATTACCCAAACCTATTAAAGATAAAAAGCGGAAATGATTTTGTCGTTCCTTCTTTTGATAGTCTGTTATTCCTTGACGGGTTATTAAATCATTATTCATCATATCTTTTTCTTCTTCTTCTTCATCTTCTTCTTCTTCTTCTTTTTTTTTTCTTCTTCTTGTTCTTCATCTTCTACGTTTATCGTATTTTCTCCTATTCCACCTACACCACTACCATTAAATTTATATTTATAATGTTTTAAATTTTGTAAAATATATTTTTTAAATTTCATATCTATTTTTATAATTTCAACTTTTGAAATTGCTGCTTCAGCAACATCAATAGTTTTGTAAAGTGAGAGTTGGGGAAATGTGTTTTTAAAATTTATTCTTCCTTTTTCCTTTTCATTTTTCAAATTTGATATAGTTTTCATTTTATCCTTCAATAAAGTTTCATGATCTGTAAACATATATTTTAATTGTTTCTCCATTTTTTTAAATATATATGGAAGCCATTGAACAAAATTGTTTTGTCTTTTCCATTTGTGATTTTTTTTAATTTTTACAAACACATAGGTAAATATCTGAAATAGGGTCTTATGTTGAATAAACAACTCCTTTATCATTTCATAAGTGTTCCCTTTTGTTCCACATCCAAATAAAGCATAAAGTTCGGTGTATATAATATCACAGTATGCTTTTTGAACTACCGGATTGCTGTTTTTTGCTTTTTCCATATGTATTAGATTGTAAATTTTCGTATGTAATTTTCTGTTAATTTTTGGAATGCCTAATATTAATTTTTGTATATGTTCAATATTGCCTGCGTTTTTTTCTGCTGTATTATTTACCAATATATCGACAACACTATCCATAGACATAACATCCTTACCACTATATTCTTCAATAAGTTTCCTTAAATACATTTTTTGTGATTTTTCCTCTCGGAGAAGTTCTTTTTGAAGTACTATATATAAAAAACAAAAAAAAAGAAAAAAAAAGAAAAAATGAAATGTGGTTATAGTTATATGTACACATATACATATATATATTATCATTTTATGTTTTTGTTTGTTTTTTAGATATTTCTATATATATTATTTTTTTTTTTTTTTTATATTATAAAGCCATTCTACTTTTTCAATTTTTGTAGATTATCTTACCATCTTTTTCAAGAAAATTGAGATGATGAAAGAGATAATAAAATTTCTTAACATATAATGTAAATTCGTTTTTCTCATTTAATTGAATAACGAGATGTCCATTTTTTTTGGGAGGAATGAATGCATAAAAGTTATATCCACTTTCTGGATTTTTCGACAAGTAGATAATTTCTAGTTTATAGGTGTCACTTAACATTTCCACAAAATGCAAAAAGAGATGAGGGGAATAATAGAACATAGCATTTTTTTCTGGTAAGGTTAACTTTTTATCAATCATAGTAAACACGGACAAATTGATATCATTTCTATTTACATCTAATTTAGAAAAAACTGAATTTATATGTTTTTCCATAATAAAGAATTGATCTAATTCGTATACTAAAATATTAGACATAAAATATGTCAGATTTTTTAGAGCAAAAGGAATTTTTGTGTTATTCGTACACCCATTTAAGTCTAATACATTTAACTGAAATTGTATGGACTTATTTGAGAAAACCTTTTTTAGACTGTTTAAACGATATTTATGAAGCCACTGTTTTTTCAAACATCTCAACGATTTTCTTATTTCTGTATATTCACTGTTGGATTTTTCATCTTCTTCTAAGAATCTCATTTTCTGTTTGACTTCTTCAAACATTAACATAGAAATCATTAAGTGTTGTATATCTCCGGCTTCAAAAAAATGTTGTATTTTTCTCTGAAGATTTAATACTGATAACATGTCATACGACTTCTTAGGAGCTGTAAATAAAAATGAAATGTAAAAAAAAAAATAAAATAAAATAAAATAAAATTAAAAAAAAGAGAGGTGTAGATGTAAGTGTAAGTGTATGTGTGTATTTTATATACACATAGATGCTTTCAGTAATAGACATTTCTATAAAACCACCCCTGTTATCCACATATATCTCCTACATATATATGTATATATATATAGAAAAAAAGATATTAGAAATGCACACACAAATGTATCTGACAATTATACTATTCAAAAACAGTTGCAGCAAAAAAAAAAAAAAAAAAAACTATTCATATAACCCAAAAGTAATAAACACATAATATCAGAAAAATTACATACCTTCTTTTCCCCAATTTTTATTTTTTGATACAATAACACAATCATCATGTCCTTTCAACATATTAATTACTTGTTCCATAAAAGTTTCATTCAATTTATCAGCTAAATCAAATGTGCGAAAAAAAAATGTTGTTTTTTTTAACAAATTTCAAT
>LSRZ01000017.1:40057-59848 GCA_001625125.1 Haemoproteus tartakovskyi | reverse complement strand
GGATTTAGCTTTTTTTTGTATCTCAATTGTTTATGATTCTTTAAAAATTAGAGTTTGTACGAGGATGTTTATTAACAGTCGAGTGGAAAGGTAACAAACGAAAATTCCCATAGGACGATAAGTTTTTTTTTTTTTTTTAAAGAGGACTGGTTCATGTAATTAATATGAAAGTACATAATGTATATGATATTTAATATTTGTAACACTTTTCACATATGTTGACATATCTCATTTGATAAGTATGTCCAGAGAAGTTTATGTACACATTTCATTAAATGGAAAGTCACTTAATGAAATGAGGGATTAATAAATTAAAAAAATGGAGAAACAAAACAAAAATGGAAATGAATTAAGTGAGGAGAGTGAGTCGGAAAAAGATGAGAAGAATGGAAACACAAAACAGTGTATAGAAGAAAATAAAGATTCCTTAAATGGTGGCAGAAATATAGATAAGGAACAAAATGAGAAGTTAAAAGGATTAATTAAAAGAAATGCTTTTATGGCAAAAAATATGTTTCTTGGAAACGATATTTTTGCTCCTTACAATTATCATTTACGTGTGTATGATTCAAATATAAATGAAACATTAAAAAAGATAGAAGAAAAAGAAGAAGAAGAAGCTGAAAAAAATGAAGATGAAGAATATCGAAAATTAAAAAATGATTTAAAGAGTTTGGAACTGTTTAATTCGGAAACAGTTGTATCGAAAGATAAAGCAGAGAAAAGTCATGAAGAAAAATACAAAGAAAATGAATTAAAAGAGAGAAGAAATAAACTGAGGATGAATGTAATAAAAAACTTAACGGCAATTCAAATGCAAATTAATATAAAGGAAACAGATGAATATTCTTCTTTAAAAAAATTGCATAAGTTAAAAATGGAAGCTGAAGAAGCGAATGAAAGAAAGAATAAAAAAAAAAAAAAACGGAAAAAAGGAAGATCTATATTGAATAGTATTATAAATGAAAGTGTCACAGATAAAGAAATTTTTCCTGTTAAAGAGAATGATGTTGTATTAAACCAGATAGAAGAACAAATTGGAACAGAAGACGTAAATGGCAAAACATCCAGCAGTGTTTCTCTTGTGAAGAAAAATATATTAAACGTATTAGGAGGAACGAATATAGAAGCACCTGTTATAAAAAAAGAAGATGATGAGAATCTGCTTAGCAGTAATGTTTTAAAAGATATAACTACTTTAGATTTATATAAGAAAACAAGAAAACCTAAATGGCACTATCCTTATAAATTATATAGGGTGATTTTAGGCCATAGTGGGTGGGTCAATTGTGTAGATGTTGACATAAGTAATGAATGGTTTGTTACTGGTTCTAATGATCGTTTAATTAAAATATGGGATCTTGCTAGTTGTAAGTTAAAACTAACACTAACAGGTCATATAAATAGTATTAGAGATGTAAAAATTTCTAAAAGAAATCCATATTTATTTAGTTGTGGAGAAGATAATCGAGTGAAATGTTGGGATTTGGAATATAATAAAGTAATTCGAGATTATCATGGACATTTATCAGGTGTATATTGTTTAGCATTACACCCTTCTTTTGATATTTTAATGAGTGGTGGTAGAGATAGTGTAGTTAGGGTATGGGATATTCGAACCAAAACTTCTATTTTTGTTTTATCGGGTCATACAGGTACTATTATGTCTCTAGCATCTCAGTCAGTAGAACCACAGATCATTTCAGGTTCTCAAGATAAAATGATACGACTATGGGATTTGAATAATGGGAAATGTAGAATTGCTTTAACACATCATAAAAAGAGTATAAGGTCTTTATCTATACATCCGTTTGAATATAGTTTTTGTAGCGGTGCAGCAGATAATGTAAAAGTATGGAATGGTGCAGATGCTGAATTTGATAGAAATATAACCGGTTTTAACTCTATTATCAACTGTAGTTTAATTAAACAAGATCCTTATTTTAATGATTCTTCTATTTTGATATTAGGTAGCAACAATGGACAGTTGCACTTTTATGATTGGTCTAGTGGATACAAGTATGATACATTGGTAAATAAAATCGTGCCAGGAACAGTGGAATCTGAGAACTCAACTTTAGCAATGGCATTCGACAAAAGTGAGAGTCGACTAATCACCACACATGGGGACAAATCTATCAAGGTAAAAATTTGCATCATGTTCTATCGTTATGATGTTATATCGTTATGATGTTATATCGTTATGATGTTATATCGTTATGATGTTATATCGTTATGATGTTCTATCGTTATGATGTTATATCGTTATGATGTTATATTGTTATGATGTTATATCGTTATGCTGTTCTATCGTTATGTTGTTATGTCGTTATGCTGTTATGTCGTTCTACCGTTATGTCGTCTGCTTCTCGTTTCATTTTCGCGTCGTCATTTCATGTGTTATATTTTTTGAAGTTATTTTTTTTTCTTTTTTTTATTGCTTTCTTTTTTCTGTTGAAATTTTTATACTTCTTTATTATGTTACAGATTTGGAAAGAAAATGAAGAAGCTACACCTGAGAATTTTCCGATCAAGTGGAACCCTCATGAGCATTACAAAATTTAATCGAGATTTTTGTGAAATCCTATTTCATGTATAACTTTAAAATTTTAAATGTTCTAATGTTTTTGTGTTTTTACTTTGTTACTGGTGTTTTTTTATTTTTTTTTCAGAGTGTGTTGTAACTTTATCTTGTTTTACTTTTTTATTTTACATGTTAATATATTTTTTTATTTTACATTTTTATTTTACATTTTTATATACACTTATATATACACATTTAAATATAGTTTTATTTTATATTCCTATTCAACTACGAGTATGTAATTGATAACAAACAGTTACACAGATGAAAATTTTGATTTAATTACTTTTGAAAAATGATTCTACTTTTATCAGCCTTCAGTAAAATGAATAAAAGGAACTCCTGGTCAAACGATTTATATGTATATATAACGAAATGAAATAAAATGAAATTAAAGAATTCAAAAAAAAACACACACACAAAAAAAAGAAGCATATAAAATAAGGAATATAAAAAATTAATGGGACATATGATTAGTAAATACGACTTCCTGTAAATTTCTTTTTATTCTACTTTTTAAAGTATATGAAATTTAAAACTTGTAATATCAGAAAACTACAACATCATATATAGCAGTTTTCTTATAATGCTCTAGAAAAAAGAAATTGAGAAGAAAAAAAAGGTGACTAATAAAATCCAACATCACATATTTTTGAAAGGATATGGCTGAAAAGAAAATGCATGTCTCTTTCAAAAAAAAAAAAAAAAACTTAAGTTATTTATCTTTAAATAGGACAATTGGATAATGAATGAAAAATAGGTTTCTTGTATATATATATATTATTTTTTTTTTTTATATTGCTTATATGACGAGATATCGAATACACTGGTAAGCACTTTTATTAAAAATTTAAATAAAAATGATGTCTTGTCCATGCTGAAATATGAAGAATAATATAAAAATAAAGAATGTAAACAGATAAAAAAATAAAAAGAGTAAATATTGTTATCCTTTTTTGATTACATTTCGTTTTTTATAATTACCGAGAGTGATGAGTTCGACATTTTATTATTTCATCGGAAGATTTTGCATACATTTATAAATGTTTGTAACACTATGTAAACGTTTGTAAAAAGTTTGTAAAAGGTTTATGAAAATTAGATTATCAAGGTATCTACTATATTTATATGAAAAGAGAAAAAACAAATTAAAAAGAAAAAGATTAATTGTAAGTTTTTTACATTCGATAAGAAACACGAAAGGGATAATGAACAACGGAACAAGTGAAAGAGAGGAAGTACAGAAGTAAATACAAGAAATGAAGACGCCCAAGAAAATCAGAAGAAATGTGTACTACTCGGAATATATAGAATATTTACAGTCCTATTTGAACTAGGTGAATAAGAAAAAAAATAATGTTTAAGTTTTTTAAATCATAAAGGTGATCAATATGTTAAATAAAAAAAAAAAAAACGAGAATTGAACAAAAAGGAAAAGATAAAAAAGAAAATGAGAAGAGAAAAATACAGAAAGTAAATTTGAAATATGTAGGGTTTTTTGTTAGAAAAACAATAGAGCGTTCATTTTGAAAGGTGTTGTTTTTAATTATGCTTATATTTCATGTTTATGTGTATATTTTGGGGGGACTTAAATAAAACGGTGAGGCTTTTTTTTTTTTTTTTTTTTATAAAATGTTGAAAATAATAAGAAGAACCATATATTATTCGTGTGAAAATAAGAAATATTACACCAATAGACTTTATAAAAAGGTGTGTACTAACTGTTTAAATGTAAACATAAGCAACATGAATAAATGTGTTTATTGTGACAACATTTTAAGGGATGAAAATATTAGGCTAGTGAAAAACGACATATATACTGATATTATAAATGTGAGAAGATTTTACAAAATAGGGGGTGAACAGAGAAAGATTAAGAATTTTGAAAGGGAGAAGGAAAAGGAAAAGGAAATAGAAAAGGTAGAGAAATTAGAAACAGAGAAACATATGAATTTCGCGAAGGAAATGCAAAATGAAAAAGAAAAGGAAAAAGAAATGGAAGAAGAAAGAATGAAATCTCCTCTGCTGCTCATGAATAACGTGGAAATTGACAATAAATATATAATCTTAAAGAATGGAGAAATAAATAAGTGTAGAAAACTGTTTACGTATTACAACTGTTATGATTACATTATTTTAAATAACCCTTATAGTTTTGCTAGTATAAATCTTATCATATTATTTAAAGGGATAATGTATGATATGAAAAATTTGAAAAGGAAACACTTAAGCTGTATATTACATGTGTATAATTATATAAATTGCATTATCGACGTATTTTTGTTCTATCTTTTAATTGGTAAAGGAAAGACAGTGCATTACAAGCAAATGTTTAAGAAATCAAATCAACAGAAGAATGAATTTCCTGATAGCAATGAAGAAATTATTGAAATTATTTCGAGACTTAACCAAGTGATTAACAAACGAAAGCAAGATATTAGGACGAAAACACATTCAAAAGACACAACAACATACGGAACAAACCCACAAAACAACAATGACATATATCCCAGTTCTGCTCCAAATATATACCAACACCAATACCAATACCAAGAACAAAAACAACAGGAACAAGAACAGGAACAGGTGAATGAATCTAATATAATAGAACAGATGAACACACATTACGAAAATATATACAAAGATATATTTAAAAAAACAAAAGATCCTGTATTATCTGAATTTTACAGGAAACTAGAAAATGTAAATATAAAAAAAAAATAACAATTTTAAAAAAACATTTATATATTGGATGTGCTTATCCTTCTCCAATAAATCATTTTTCTATTCAAGTTTTATTTCCACCTTTTGCGAATTTCAATTTTTTTACATTTCCTTTTTATTTTCCTATACGAAGAATTTTATACCATTTGTATTTATATGGACATGTGAAGAATTACTCCTCTTCTGATATTATGAAGAATATATATGGTGATGTATTATTGAGGCAATTAAAAGAAAGTGACATTAGAGTACGGGAATTGCTTCAATTTTAATAATAACACAATTTTATGGATATGTATTATGTTTAGATATGTATTATGTTTGGATATGTATTATGTATGGATATGTGGTATGTATGTATCTGTGTATTTGCACATTTGCTTGGTTTTCATTTATATGATAGTAAAACATATTTTGTAGAGACATAAGTTTTTTTTCAACATTTTAAAACCCTGTTAAATGATTTAAACTTTGATTCTTAAAGTTTTTGAATATTATCTTTAATTTCATTTAGATGATAAAAAGAGTAGTAAGTACTATTTTATTTTTTTTTCTTCTTCTCTTGTTTTCCGTTTGTTTTCTGTTTTCTGTTTTCTGTTTTCTGCTTTCCTTTTTATTTTCTTATCGTTTCTTATTTTTTCTTATCTTTTCTTTACAGATTCCTTCTTTAATTTATTATCTTTGATACGATGAAATATAACTTAGATGAAAAAAATTAGAACTATGACAATGTGTTTAGTTAAAAACATTTGAAAATGATTTCTAGTTTTAAAAAAAAAATAAATATATTTCTAAGGATGTTTTAAAAAAATAAATAAATATATTTATAAGGATGGAATAAATCAAAAGCGGATGTTAGTTAACACGGAAACTATAAATTTGAACATGATATAAAAATAGTATACAGAAGACATCACAAAAAAATTGTTCAAATGACAAAAAAAAAAAAAGTTAAGATAGAATTGCGAACCAGAAAAAGTATGAACAAATATAATTTATTCCTTTTAAACTGCTAGTACTGTACAAATTTTTATCGCTTTCCATTTATTATATTTTGTCATCATACATTCTCATTCTCTCTCTCTTTCTCTCTCTCTCTCTATATATATTAAATAAAAAATTAAATAAATAAATAATTAAATAAATAATTAAAAAAATACATGAACAATGATTATATAATAAAATTTTATTTATATATTTTTAATTATTTATTCAACAAAGGAATCAAACAATTCATCTTGAAACTCTATATTTTCTTCTTCTTTTCCTTTATATAATGTTGATAAACCATTTGAATCTTCATAGTAGAAACTATCATTGTTCTCTACAGATTGTCTAGGCGTTTTTTCTATTGAATAATAGAATCCTGCACTACCTGCACTTACTAATATGATTAAAACAACAGCACCTCCAGCGAAGACATGTCTGCTAGTAGTATATGTACCTTTTTGAGATTTATTTTGATTTTGTTGTTTTTCATTTGTTTGTTCTTTTTCTGTTTCTTGTTGAGCATTATCAGGTTCTCCGTTATCATTTTGAGTATTATACGTAGCATCAGCCAATTCATCGTGTTCCATATATCTATGATCTGAGTATGGCTCATGTTGCATGACATACATGTCAGACTGTGTGGGTTGAACAGTTTGTTGTTCAGGTTTTACTGTTAGTTCCTGTGCTTGTTGTTTTAAACGGTTTAATGTTTCAATGTTTGAATTTATTTTCATTGCTTGATTTTTCATTGTCTCTTGCATATTATCCATGTCTTGAGCCAAATCATTAAGTGTATTTTTTACTTTCTGTTTATAGGTTTTTAAGTTTTGTTCAGATTGTTCTTCAATAGTAGTATTTGAAATTTGTTGTACTACATTTTCTAAATCCTCTTTTTTAGATGGCAATGTTGTTAACCATGTTTGAGATAGTTCATTTATTTTATTTGCGATATTAAAAATATCTGTTAGACTCTGTAAGATTTCTTCTTTTTCTGATTGACTTAGTTGTTTGCTCATTTCATCTGTTATTTTTGTTTGCATTTTTTGTATCAAAGAATCTAACTGTTCATTTTGATTTGTTATCTCATAAAATTCTCTTTTTACATCGTCATGTTCTTTTACACCTTGATTTTTCAAGCTTTGAACATTATGTGTTTTATCGAATTCTGAAGTAAGTTTTTCCAATTCTGCGAGTTTTTCTTCATTTTCTATGAGTTTAATTTTACTTAATATGTATATAGTGGTAATAGCATCTTCGTTTTCTTTATGTTCCTCTTCTGTAGGGGTAGAGGTGGAGGTAGAAGTGGACGTGGAAGTAGATGTAGAAGTAGAAGCAGAATTTTGAGTATTGTTACGTTGATAGTTTTTCCTGCTCATTTCTTGTAACTGTTTTGTATTTGTTTTCATTCTTTCTGCATTACTTTCTTCTTTCATTTTTCTTTTTACATCTGTCATATATTTCTGCACATTCGTATTAATTGTTTCTAACAAACGATTTGAATCTTCTTTTGAAACAGTTTCCTCTGAAAAAGTTAAATCTGGGTCGAACAAATATTGTTTTGCTTCATCTGAAACTTCTATTGCTTTTTGTCCGTAAATGAGACATTGTTGTTGTAACACACTTTGTCGTTCATTATATGCAGAAATATAACTTTTTAATTGTGTTAAATTAGTTTTAAATAATTTCATCTTCTCTTTAATTTTATTTACTTTAATTACATCCTCTTCAAGGGTGTTTCTATTAGTTTTTTTCTTTTTATCAGAATGGTTGTGTTGAGCAGTTCCATCTTGTGAATTTACGTCTGTGTGTTTTATTGTTTCTTTTAATAAGTCCGTTGAATCTTCTTCTCTTGTTTCTCCGTTTTCTTCATCTCGTTCTTGATTAGCAGATAAAATTTGAATTATCTCAGATTGGAATTCTTTGAGTTTATCATTAATGTAATTGACATGTTCATATAAATCTTCTGTTTTATTTTCAAAATTTGTATCGCTGATTTGTCCATATAAGATTTTGTGCAAATTAGTAGCTTTTTTATAATAAGCATTTGCTGCTCTAACTAATTCTCTACTTTTTAGCATTTTCATTTTTTTGAAAAGTGCGTTTCCTTGTAAATATGTGTTTTCTATTTGTTTTAAATGATTGGCTGTTTGTTCTGTTTCTCTTTCCATTTGATTTACTCTATCTACTTCTTCCGAGCTTTCTAAGGAACTTATTTTTGCAGTGCTTTTTTTCGACAGGGTTTGTATTTCGATTAATTCTTCATGTACTCTCTCTGTCTCTCCATTTACTGTTTCAACTTCATTAAGTAAATCTTTCCCTTCTAATAATGTATTTTGAATGGGCTCTTCTGATTGTATGCTGGATTCCAACAGATCTTGTATATGTTTGAAATTTCTTTTTACATATTCCGCATATTCTCCTGACTTCATTTTTAAGGTTTCCATATTTCCCACCTGTTGGTTTATTTGTATTACTAGGTTTTCACTAGTTATTCGAGAACATATAATTCGTTCTTTATCTATGAGATTTTTACTTGAAATAATTACATTTTCTATTTTTTCTAAGGCTTCATATTTCTTTTCTAAATGACTCAAATAAGTTTCCATCTTCGATAAGGATGCTGTTAAATCTTCCAATGTACATCCTAAACTATTATTTTTTTCATGTTCTTGCTGTGCATTTCCTTGTATTTCTGCAATTTGTTGGAGTTTATTATTTATTTCGGATTCTTCTGTTTCTGCTTTTTTCTTTTCCACTTCAAAAAAATTAAGAGACTGGGTTATAATTGCGTTTTGTTTGAAACGTGTTTTATATATTTCTAAAACAGATTCATTACTAAACATAGTTTTCAACTTTCCAATTAGTTGCTGTGCTAAGGTATCGGATTTATTTTTGAGTAATTGTATCTGTGTATATATCTCTTCTTTTTTCAAAAGAATTTTCAATTGTTTAACAGTATCATTCATAGTTGTTAACTGTTTTTTTGTGTGTTCCGCCATCGATAAAATAGATGTATTATACTCAGCTGTTTGTTTGACTTGTTCAGCTGCTTGAGTAATATATGTTTGAAATTCGCTGTTTGGGGTTTTGTATAAAAGATTTAATACGCTTTTTAAGAAATTTTCTTTTTTTTCTACAGCATCAATAATTTTCTTTGTTTGTTCACTTACTTGTAAAATTGCGGAGACTGCTTTATTTACGTTGCTTATTTGTTGTGTAACTGGTTGAGAAGGCGACGATTCTTTAATTGTATTTAACAAGGCAATAATTGTCTCATTTTTATTTCGCACTTCTGATTCATGAGTCGATACAGTTTCTTTCATGTTTTGCATTTCTTTTATAATTAAAGGAGCACTGTTTAATAAAGCTTGGTTATATATTTGTACTGCATTTGTTAGTACTTCCCTTAAAGCTTGTCTCTGTTGTTCAACCTCTGTTATTTTATTTTGTACTTCAGTTTTATAATTTTCCATTGTTTCTTGTTCTTCTCCCAAGGCAACTTTTTTTGGAGTAATATTTGAATTTTTTTCTTTTATAGATGTTATATATGTTTTGAGCTGTTTTACGTTGGTGAATATTTTCTCTGTTTTGCTTACTTCGGTATTCAGTTGAGAAATAACACTTTCTGCATTCGGCAAACTGGATTTTGCCTCAAAAGTATTTATCCTATTTATCAGAGTGTTCAGTTCTTCTGCAACTGTTTTCATTTCATCTTCATGATGTGTTACTTTCGTTTCTGCATTTTGTATAAACATGGATGTGTATTTTTGTTTGGAATTTAAGATGCGTTCTAGTACATTGTTCATAGAATTAATAAGTTCGCCCAGCGGT
This sequence comes from Haemoproteus tartakovskyi, assembly GCA_001625125.1. Lineage (NCBI taxonomy): Eukaryota > Apicomplexa > Aconoidasida > Haemosporida > Haemoproteidae > Haemoproteus > Haemoproteus tartakovskyi. Next base: position 49,719 of record LSRZ01000017.1, on the reverse strand, counting down.
TCCTTTATCTTGTTTATATTAGAAAGGATTGTATCCATATTTTTTAATTGCTCTGTTTGAGTAAGGACATTATTATATGTTTTGTATAAGACATGAGCAGCTTTTGCTTGGTTTCTTTCATTTTCAACAGATATTACTAAATTTGAGATTTTTTGTGTCTCATTTTGTAATAACTGTACCTGATTCTTTTCACTGTTTTTGATTTGTTCTTTTTCTAATTTTAAACTTTCAACTGTAGTAAACTCTGCTACCATATTTGGAATGTTATCAAGTTTTCCACTTGTGGTTATGAAATGGTATGAATTATTAAAATACATGAAAGCATTATTGAGTTTTTCCACCATTTTTTGAACTTCTGCAGCTTCCTTTTCAAATTGTTTTTTTTTCTGATTTGCTAAGTTTACATTGTTTTCTGTTTTTGCTTTTTCTAATAGGATTTTGGTTTTGTAAAGTGTGGTATCTATTTTGTCTTGGAATGAGGCTAATGTTTTTGATGTGTTTTGAATTTCTGCAAAATGCTCACTCGCTTTTCTTTGTAATTCGATTGCCTTTTCATTAATAGTTTTTATTTGTTGTATTGTGTTGGAGTCTAATCTGGAAACACTAGGTACTTGTGATGTGCGTGCCACTAGTTGATCACATTTTTCTTTTCCTCGTTGTATATTCGAAACATGATTTTTTATTTCAGCAAGCAAAGTATGGACCTGTCTTTTTCTGTTTTCAATGTTTACAATTTGTGAGATTATATCACTTCTCGCTCCTTGAATTCCTTCTATTTTCGTATTAATTTCGGATTCATTTTGTGTCCCTTCCGCATCAGTTTTCAATTTTTCTGATGATTCTATATGTGTTTCAATTGATCGTGTTAATGATTGCACTTCTGTTAATTCTGCTTGTATGCTCTTCTCTTTTGTGGTTATTTTTTCATTATTTGTTTTGACTATTTCTAAAATACCTTGTAAGTTTGTTATTTGTAATATGTTTTTCATGTTTTCAATTTCTGTTTTCAAACCTGCAAATGTTTTTACATAAGATTGACATGTTTTGGATTTTTCTTCTATTTGACTTCTACTATTTTTGGATTCTTCTACTGATTTGTTGGGTTGGTTAATCATATTTTTCAATGTATCCACTTCTTTTTCCAACTGTTTTAAATGGTTAAATGTTTCTTCTGCTGAATTTTTTAAAGTGTCTACGTTCGAAGATGGATTACCAGTATCTACAGCAGATTGAGATGTATTTCCTTCTCGTTCTAAGTTTTTGATTTCTTGGTATACTGCATTGATAACAGACATTTCATTTTGTGTAGTTAAACTTTCTTTTTTCATATATTCATGTATGTTGTTGGAAATAGCGTATTCATAATTTTTAACTTTTTGTTCTAATTCTTTTTTTAATTCTTCCATTTCTCCGTTTGATTGTTTTGTTTCTGTTAACAGACTATTACTCTGTTTTTGCAATTTTATAATGGAATTCAGAATATCTTCAAAATTATTTCCTTGTGTGGTTAGTTTTAGATATTCCGTATTTCCAGTACTTAAAACATTTTCAATTCTACTCATCTGTTCTTCTTTTTGTTGACTTTTGGTTGTTAAAGAGGTTGTTTGTAACGTGGTTAGTTGTGTTAAAGCATCTTCAATTGTACTTTTCGTTTCTTTATCTAATGCATTTTCCGTTACAGTTTGGTGTAACTCTTTAATATCATTTATTTGTTTCTCTCCAGCTTGAATCATTGTTTGTACATTATTGCATTTTTTTTTGGCCTCCTGTAATTCATTTTGTATATCTGTCCAGATAAGACTAATGTGTTTGTTATAATAAGTACTTTCTATATTTTGTATAGTGGAATGTATAGTGTCCATTTTTTCTATAACAGTTCTGAAATCGTTGTTAATTTTTTGCAATTCCTTTTCCTGTTCTCCCATGCCATTGTAACGCGTTAATGCCATCTCGGAAGAGGTACTACTACCCATTGAGTTTCGTAATTGTAATGTACGCGATATTAATGCATCTGTATTTGTAGTTAGCTCCGCTAATTTTTCTTTGCTTCTTTCTATGTCTTTTAATTGTTGGTCCATATTTTGTAAGATAGAATAATACTGACCACGATATTTGCTTGTCGTATTTACTTCAGTTGCCTTCGCTTTAACAAGTAAAAGTTGTTTTTCCATTGAACTCAACAGTTCGTTTTTTTCTTGTATGGTTTGTTTATTTGCATTAGCACGTGCTGTTATACTATTAAAGGCTTTTAAAGCATTCAGTGTGATGCGATTTATTTTCATATGTTTTGCTTCTTCATTTAATTTCTTCATAATATTTGTATATATATCTTCAAATTTTCCTTTCAACTGTGCACTATAATTTTGTTCCTTCATTATATTTTGAATTTCTTGTGCCTTTTCATCAAATGTGCCTTTAAAGGTTTTAACGTTGGAGTCATCACTGAGTGTAATCTTTACATAAGGAGTTACATCAATCTCTTTTTTATTAACTTGTTTTATTAAAACTTGTAACTCTTTATTCAGAGTATCAATATTATCAAATCCTCTTTTGGCAGCAGCATACGTCGTTTTGAGAATGGAATAATCTATGTTTAGGTTTCTTTCCTTTTGAATAATTTTTTGCAATTCTTCCGTTGGATCAAAAGCATCAAAACTTTCCGCGTTTTGTGTTTGGGGTAAATTTGTATTTTTCTCATCTTCTAATTGTTGTTTTATTTCATTCATTTGTTCGTATTCTTTTCTGATGCTTGTTTCTTTAGCATCGAATGTTTCTTTCAGTTTATTCAATTCGGCATTTTGTTCGGTGGTCTTAATTTTATAATAACTTAACAATTGAAGAACTGTGTTTCTTCTAGATGTTTCCATATTTTTATTAATTTCTAATAATGCCTGTTTCTGTTTTTCCAATTTTCCCTTTTCTTCTTTTAATTTATTTAAAGCAGCGTCTGCGTTTTTCACGTGTTCTAATGCTACATCAGCATCGGTTTCTGTATTTATTGTTGGTTCCAGAGAATCTATTGCACGTTTTTGTTGTTCGATGTTTTCATGAATTTTTTTTTCTTCATTTTTCATAGCCTCTACTGTATCTAAATCAGAATAGATATCATAATTATTTTTATTTTCTGTAAAATGTGTCTCTGGTATATATAAATCAAATAAGAAAGCGTTGATATCTTCTATTGCATTTCTTCTATGATTCATATGTGTTTTTAGTGTATCAATTTCTGCTAACTCTTTTGCCAACTCGGCTTTTATTTGATTTATTTTATTAGTGGCTTCCGTTTTTTTCTCGTCATTTTCTTTTTGCATTTTTTTCAATGTGTTTGCTTCTTCGGACAGTTGTTTTTCCAGTGCTTCTGACTGTTTCTTTAAATCTTCCACTTTCGTTTTCAAATTTTTTAAAATTGATAAGTGGTGTGCAGCAAGAAGATGTGGAACTTTATGATTTAAAACCTTTTGTATACCATTAATATATATATCACTAGAATCTGCGGGTGATGAAGAATGTGCGGTACTTTCCGACTCCTTAGTTAAGCTTTGCGATTTTGTGTAAGCATTTTCGACTGCTATTTTTTGTTCTTTACTTTTTTCTATATCATGTTTTATTGTTTCTATATGAGAATTTAATTGAACAAAACTATTACTTATATTAGTTTTAAGTTGATTACTTTTATTATTTATTACTGTAGTTTCTGTTTCCTCTTTTTCTGTTTTTGCTTTTGCAATTAATTGTTCTGTTTGTTGTTGCATTTGTTCTAATTCTGAAAGTAGTTTTTCGGATTCTGTTTTGCTATTTCCAATTTCTTCGATTATAGTATCTGTTGCATTTTGTAGATTTTCATTGGTGATGTTCATTAATTTTAAGAATTCACTTACTTTGTTTTTATAGTTCACGTATCCTGCTCGTATATCGTTCAATTTTTCATTTCCTGTTTTAGCTTTTTCAGCAACATAAGAATTTACCGTTTGAAAATTATTGGCATCTGTAAAATTGAACATAAATATTTCATAGTTTTTCATATCGCTATATATTTTTTTCATTTCTAATGAATCCTGAGTATATTTGTTTTCCAACCGATGAATTTCATCAACAATTTGTTTCATTTGTTGCAATGTTTCTGCATTAACTGGTTTATTTTCATTTGTATTAATTTCTTTATAAAATGCATCCAAATACGTATGTGCTGTGCTCATCATCGTTTGATAATGGTCTGATTCTTTGATAGAGTCAAATGTGTGTAATGATCTGTTAAAAGTATCAAACATAGTTTCAACTTCCGTTACATTATTTAATATATAATTGAATTTTTGTCTTAAGATTTCCAATTCTGATTTTTCTTTGTTTTTAATTGTTTCTAGACTTTTCATAATTTCTTCATGGGTTCGTACTTCCTCTACAATCATGTTTCCGATACCACTTGTTTGTTTGCCACTTGTTTGCTTATCACTTGTTTGACATTGTGCATTTGTCTTAATTGCTTCATTTATATTATTTATATCTGATAAATCTGTATATAAATACATGAGATCTCTTTCTATTCTTTTTTCTGTATTGTTAGTCAATTTATACAACTTTTCAATATACTTATTAATTATATAATCTTTAAAACCAGTATAATTAGTAAAACTTACATCATAAGAAGATATTAGGGAATTGTTTGGAAAATAAATATCTTTATTTGTTTGAAGGTCTTTTTCACGAATCAGTTTTACAAAAACTCCATGATCCCTTTTCTTTTTATCTATAATACCTGCGATTTCACTATCTGATGTACTAACTTTGTGTAATTTTCCTGAGAAATTTGTATTCCCTCTGAAAGATGATACTTCAACAAATTTAGCTATATTTTTAAATGTGTTTGAAATAAACGATGGACCTATACTTGTTCTAGTTTTATGACTTAAAATGAATTGGTTCCAGCTTTCATCATCTTTTAAATATTCTTTTATCATATAAAATACTTCTCTTGGCAATATAAAACTGTCTTCCATATTCGCCACGTTATTGTTTGTCAACTGTAATAATGAATCTTCATTATTTTTAAAGCTGCTGACAATTTTTTTCAAAAACGTGTTTCCTGTTTCTTTTAAAAAGAGAACACATGTATGAGCATATTTGAGAAAATCTCCATTTTGGTTTGCTTTCATTTGCATATTTTGATTATCTGCATTATCAAATTCTTGCAACTCTGTTTGTAAAGAAAAAATCTTTTTAAAATAATATAAAGGATCATCACCAGGTATTAACTGATCTTTATCACAAACCTTTTGGATATTGGCTTTTAAAAAATTAAAATGGTTAGCAACATCGGAACTAAGGCTGGAGGATATCTGATTTGTAGAGATATGATCTGATGAGCTAGTACCTGAAGAGTCCGGCACAGGAGAGGTAGAACTTCTATCGGCTGAAGAGTTTCCACTGTTCGATGATACAGAGTTAGCAGAATCCGAAACTTGATCTGATTCTTTTTGAGTTAAAAAACTGGTCTTTTTAAATTCTACAAAGCTCATTCTATTAAGTGCAAAATGATAAAGTCCACTTTCAATTAAACTAGAAGCGACACTCTCGTCACACGTTTTTAATTTACAACTTCGAACTTCTTGTACACCAAATTGTTCACATGTTAATCCCTTAATACCTATAGAAGAATCCACTGCATTTATCAAAGTACTTCGGGTTCTTTTTTGTTCTCCTAATCCACAGGAGGCTGAACAATTACTCCACTCCGACCATGTAGAGCAGACTGCATTACGTGGTGGTTGGCAGTTTGTATTAAACTCCGTTTTTATTAAATTCAGATACGTTTCTAAATTTGTGTTTAAACCTAGAATACATTTGTTAACATGTTCACAACTTTTTTCAATGTTTTTATTTACAAAAAAGGTAACACGTAATTTCGAAAATTCGGGTTCTTCACCAGCATTGGAAAATATAGCCTCTTCAGTAAAATATGTATTTACATCGTTATCCGTTACGATAAAAAGTACAGAATAATAATTGGGTCTTTTATGGCTGTTAACGTAGTTCAGAACTTTTGAAATTTTTGATGAATCGATAGTCTGTTTCGTTTGGACTAACATAATGGCATCCTCAATTTTTTTCATTTCAGTGGGATGACCTGACTTCATAGATATTACATTGCTTATACTGGGAGATTCTAAATTGTCAGCAGATGTTATTACGTGGATGTGAGTAAAATATTTATGTATTTTTAGAGTAATTAACTGATTATGGATGAAATTAATTGTTTCTTGTTTTAAGTGATCATCATTACTATTCATAAAAATGAACAAATCAGAATAATTCACACATTCATAAGATTTTAATGTTCTTCCGCATTGACTATTATCATCAGTACATTGTACTTGGTCTAATTTTTCAATTTCACAATTAGGTCTATTAATTTCCATACATGGACGTGTTTCTAGTATTTTTTTCTTATCACCTTCTTGTTTTGTTCTATGTTGTATACCAAATCCACATGTTGTTGAGCATTCGGACCATTCCCCTTCTTTTTCTTCATTTTTATCTTCCTGTTCATGTTCCCCTTCCTTTGTAACTGGCTGAATTGATTGTATTGGTTGAGAGGTCGAATCTGATTCGGATACCAATGTACAAGCATCCTTGACACATGTTTTCACTTCATACAATCCACCATGCCCACATAGTGTAATACCATTACCATTACTTTCTTGTGTTTGTGTTTGTGTTTGTGATTGTGTAGGGGCTTCTGCAATTTTTCGGATTCTCCATTGTATACCTGTTCCACAAGTTGCCGTACATTCAGACCATGGTTCCCATGGGGTACAGTATTCATATTTTAACTCGTTTGATAATTTGAAATACTTTCTGAAACGCTGAATTGCACTTAACCAATTATTGATAATTAAGAAATTACAATTTGTTAAATTATCACAAATATTTGCTGTTGTAATATTGGACTGTAAAGTAATAAGAATCAAATATAATCCTTTGGCTAATAAACTTTTCAGTTTTTGTATATCATTTATTTTTAAATTTTCTAAAAATATGACAATAATTTTATTTTCATTCACCGTTGCACCATTTTTTTCAACATGATTTTTTATAATACCATCTAACAAACTTTCTGTGTTACATTTGGATCTCACTTTTTCAAAAAACGTCTTTTTATCTCTGATATCATGAGAAAAGTTTGTTTGACCCAAAACAATTACATCTGTAAAACTTTTGGTGAATTTTCCATCCTGGGACTGTATTTGTGACTTTTGAATACCTAATGTCTGATGTAATCTTTCTGTATATTGTATAATTACATCACCAAAATCTTCTAACAAACCAACATCAGCATAAACAACATATTCTTTTGGTTTTGAAACAACAACGGGCGGAGTTACATCATCCGCATTAACTCTGAAACCTGTAATTTTTAAAAGTAGAAAATGCAAATAATGAAAAAAAGAAAATGGAAAAGGAAGAAGAACAGAACACAAAAAAAAAGAAATATAGTTTTAAAGAATAATAAAACAGAAATATAATTTAGAATAGGAAATTTTCAGATAGCCTTTTTATGTTTCTATATTATTGTTTCTATTTTTTTTTTTTTTTTTTTCTTTGTTACCAATAGCACAAAAGAAGAATGTAGAAAAAATGGAGAATCTCAGTGGAATCTTCATATTTCCATAATAAATTCAAATGCTTATTTTAAAAAATAAAAAAAATGTATGAAGACAATATAAGATTTAAAAAAAAAAGAAAAAGGAAAAGAAAAAGAAAAAGTAACCCTGTTATTTATAGATAACTTGACATCGATTTGTTATCGATCGTGTCCTATTTGTTTTTCTTTTTAAATTAAAAATAAGGACCATAGATTAAAGATGAAATAAATGTATGGTAGTTTCAAAACATAAGGAAATGACATAAAAAATTAGGGAAACAGTAAAATTATTAAAACAAATGTTGTTACATAATGTTATTACATATTGTTATTACATAATGTTATTACACAGTGTTGTTACACAAAGTTGTTACACAAAGTTGTTACACAAAATTGTTACACAAAATTGTTACCCAATGTGGTTTTAAAATATTACTGTGGAAACAAAAGAAGAAGAAAAAGAAAAAGAAGTATATTTTTTTTTTCAACGTTTAAAATCAACGTTATAAATTCTGTAATTCCAAATGTTTTCTTTAGAAATATTAAAAATTAAAAAAAATTACAACCAATCTGTCCAAACGGAAAAGAATTATATAAAAGTGAAACTGGAAACATAATGAAACAGCGAGCCGAGAAAAAAGATGTTGACATTGAAGAAGATGAAAATATAAATCAAAATGTAGATCAAAATGTAAATCAAAATGAAAAAATTGTAACGAAAACAGATGAAAAGAAATAAAAAAAAAAAAAGAGAGAAAAGAGAAAATCAGCTGTATCAAAGTTTCCACTGAATATACCTATTAAGTCTATGAATTTAAAAGAAAAAAAAAATATATATATATAACCTTTAACAAAATGCGTTATAAAAACATAAATCGCGATTAAGTTAAAGGAACTTAAAAGTTAACAAAAATTAAAAGAAATTAAAAAATGTACCAAAAAGAAGGGAATCAATAAAGTGGATAAAACATTGAATTAACAAAAGCAAAATTAAATGACACACGAAACATTATATATTGAGAAGAAACATTTTATATTGAGAAAGCTAATAAAACACACAATTAAAATAAATAAACACATAACTCATTGTATAACTATATATGTATATATATATATACTTGAAAATTAGGTGAAATGGAAAGTGTAGATATCAGTTGTTATAACTATTTTAAGAATAATCGGAACATGTACATATACGTTATGTGTCAATTTTGAAAAAGTGTGGGCTATATTTGTTTTAATCATATAAATTAAAAAAAAATAAAAAATAAAAATAAACACATTGAACAAAAAAAGAAAAAGTTAACAGATGAAGTAATTTTAATTTTTTATTTTAAAAAAAAAAAAAAAAGAAACAAACAATCAAAAAAATCAAAAAAAACAAATTCTCCTTAAATTAAACAATTTTGAAATGTCACACAATAAATTTTTTAAACAAATATACTTGACCAGATTAATTAAAAAGTATGTTATAGTTAAAAAGTGAGAAAGTGAAAATTGATGTGACTCTATACAAGTTTTTGTCAGATGTAACGCATCTGTAAACCCCAAGAAAAAAAAATAAAAAAATAAAGAAATCGCAGTAAAACTAAAACATCTAAGAAAAACAAAACAAAAAATCTATCTCAAATTAAAATGTGTTACATTGAATAAATTACTTTTTATATACAGAGAATCATTTTTTTTTTTTCATTATTTTAAATCCGTAACTTCAGTTTATTGAGAAAATATAGAAACTGTGGAAAAAAAGGAAAACAAATGCCGTGTGTGAATAAATCTGAATTATAAATATGGGGAAAAAAAAGAAAAAAAAAATAAAAGAAAAATAAAGGACCGCTCCAGATAAAAGACCTTTTATAATTCCATTTTTACCACATATATATATATATTTATTTTAAATTAAAATAAATGTATATTTAAATATATCCGTGTGTATATGGATTAAATATATATATATATATATTTTTTTTTTTTTTAAATTGGCCCTCCTATTGCATTTTTAAAGTAGTTAAAAATAAATAAC
>LSRZ01000017.1:2488-39576 GCA_001625125.1 Haemoproteus tartakovskyi | reverse complement strand
ATATATAATTCAGCTGTAGTGATATAAACTGTTTTAATTTCATTTTTATTTCTTATTATATTTTTAAAGAAATGAACAAATAACAAAAAAAAAAAAAAGTTTGCCTAATGCACAAAACAATTATAATTTAATGTCACATTTTGTTCTCAACGCTTTTAAAAAGAAACTCAAAATTTAACTGATTTTCATTCCGCTTGCATTTCATTTTTAATTTGGTTTCTATCACTTAGTTCCTAAAGGACATGTATCTTAATTCATTTTTCTTCTTCTTTTTTTTTTATTTTTATTTTTTATTTTTCTTTTTTAAAGAGGCGTATAATTTATATAACTAAAGATACATTATGTAAAAATGAAAACAAGAACCCATCATCCATTTAATATTCTCACATCTTACTTTCATACTGCATCTACATTTATATTTATATTTACATATATATCTATATATACATCTATATATACATCTCTATATATCTATATATACATCTATATATATCTACATATACATCTATATATATCTTTATATGCATCTATATATATCTACATATACATCTATATATATCTATATATATTTCACAGTTCCATAACATAGTATTATTTATGTAATAAAGTCGTTAAAGAAATATAATAAAAACAAAAAAGAAAAGAAAGTGTTTTATAATTTCTTTGGGACTTTTTTTTATTTTTTCTTTCCCTTTTTTGTCCCTTTTTTCTTTCAAATATAGAAAATTCTTTTTTTATTTTTATTTTTGTTACAACAATGAAATGCATGTGTGATAATTCGTTAAAATTTTTATATATACTTTCTTTTTCTATTTGTTAAATACATTAATAAAAAATAATGTATTCTTTTGAATCTATTAAAATTGAAAGAAAAGGACGTATGCAAAAAAATATATTTATTCTAAAAAAAAATAAAAATAAAGGTCAGATAAGACAAAAATTAAAATTCCATATAAATTTACATAATCTTTCATTTCATTTCCACAAATTAATCTAACTATTCTGTGATATGTAAAAAAGAAAAAAAAAAAAAAAACTAAAATAATAAAATGTAACAGGGTGCACTATGATAAATTATTGTTAGTGTTATTATTGCTGATGTTATTGTCAATGTTCTTATTTTTATTATTGTATTTTGATAAGAACTTTTTCTAATCCGATTTTTATTTTTATTATAATTGAATAATTCTTAATAAAGATGCAAAGCGATGAAGAGAACAAAAAAAAAAAAACTAATAAAGAAAAAAAATTATATACATATGTGTATGTATATATATATACATATATATAACAGCAAATAATGAAACTGTTGAAGGTGTTTTAATGATTTAGATGAAAAAAAAAGAAAAAATGCACCATTGAATATATTTTATGTAATAATATGTTTCATAGATAACTAAAATAAAAAAAGGAAAACAGAAAAATAAAAAAATGCAAAAAAAATTATAGTTTAAAAATTCTTTTCTTTTTTTCTTTTTTGGGGGAGAGGGAGAGGTATTTGAAATAAATAAAACTATAAAATGTGTTACATATATTTTGATTCTTCCAGAATATTGAAATCTTATAATTATATATATTTTGTTTTAAATGTTGAAAGCAATTTTATTAATTTTATTATAAAATAGAAATACTAACATGTGTGATTGATAATGACTGTAAAATTTCATTTTTAATTAATTTCCATTTTTAGTTTATTCGATATTAGTCATTTCGCTTTATGTGTGATAGCAACAAAAAATACATTAAAAAAGTAAACAGAATGAATTAGTTCATAACTTTTTATTTTTTGCAGTTTCAGGAATACATTTAAATATAGACATATTCTTATAACATGAGAATTTATAAAAACATTTCGACTTTTTAATATTACAAGTTTTTAATTTTTCACAAATTTAAGTTTTCATTTTTTTATTATTTTTTGATTTTTATTAATTCATATGTTTTTTAATTATACGATTTTAAGAAATTATTCATTTTTTAAACATAAAAAAAAAAAAAACTAATAAAATAAATAAATAAATGAATCCTTTGTTGTTTTAATTATCATCTACATACAAATGTAAATCCACCCACCATATGTGTAACTTTTTTATTTATTTTTATTTTTATTTTTTAAGAAACAAAAATGAATAAGGTTCTGTTCTTTTTTAATCTTTCTCTATTGTGGTCCCCTTTTTCTTTTTTCTACAAAAGACAATTTTTTGTTAATAATCAAGACAGTTTGTGGATCGATCAAAAAAGAGTGCATATTTTTTATAAATGGAATAATCGAACTTATATGAAAAGAGGGAGATTGTTGGAAGAGTCAACTTCTTCTGGTTCTTCTTCTTCTCCTCCTCCTTCTCCTCCTCCTTCTCCTCCTCCTCCACCTTCTTCTTCTTCTCCTTCTTCTCCTTCTTCTCCTTCTTCTCCTTCTTCTCCTTCTTCTCCTTCTGAAACACGATTAAATCAAGAATCATCAGATGATTCGTGGAGTTCATGGTCATCATTTACGGGTTATAGTTTAACAGAAAATTAAAAAAAGAAAAGAAAGAAAAAGAAGAAAGAAAAAAAAGAAAATATTTGATAATTTTTTTTTTCAATTCATATAATCTGTTTTATTACTCTGTTTTCTTTTTTTAGTATGTATGATCAACTTTATCTCATATTTTTTTTTCATTTCATATTGTTCCTTAAACTTTTAAAAAAAACTGCAACCATTTATACATAATGTGTTGAAGATATTTATACATTTCTATATTTGTACATTTGTACGACAACATTACAGTATGAATTATGGCGGTAAAGCGTTTTATAAAAGAAAAAGAAAAAAAAGAAGAAAAAAAAAGTTTTGAATACTTTAACCACATTCCATAAAAATAGCATTGTTGTGATTTAAAAACAAAATTGCTTCACATATTTTTAAATATTCCTTTTTCGAATATACATGAAAAATGAATTGTTTAATGAGAAAACAAAGATACTGTTTTAGATAATTGTTCATTTATAAACACACATATATACATATATATATATATATAGAGAGAGAGAGAGAGAGAGAAAGATAAACATTTAGATATAGTTATATTAATGTCCTAAAATGAGTGTATACTGTATTTATTTATTTATTTTTTTAGATTCAGAAGACGAATTTGATATTAGTGGTCAAATTCAGAAGAAATATAAAGAACTGCAAAGTCAAATAAAAACAAAATTTGAAGATTTAGCAGCTAGTGTGTCAGGTTTATTTATAAAAAAAGACACAGCCAATAGCAGTAGTAGTAGCAGTATCAGTAGCGATGAGATTAGTAATACTGTTAGTGATTCTATTAGTGATGCTAGTACTGCATCTCGGGTAGTTACAACCCAAGCAGCAGATAAACCACTAGATTTATCTAAACCATCTACTACTCCCGAAAAAACTTTCATTAGTCCAGGCTATCAATTATCAAAATATCTGGATACTTTCAGTATAAGTAGTCCTGGTGGTGACACATCACAAACCACAAGTAAGCCAAAGGATAAACAAAAAAAGGATGTACCTCCTCATATGAAAGAATTATATGACTTATCAAAAAAACACGATGACAGATTACCAAGTGCACAAGCCGCCCCTCCTCTATCTAAGATAACAGGGATATCGGGGCATGCTGGTTATTCTATGCCTAGCACGTCATCAATAGCTACTTATGAAACAAAAAAGGAAAAGGGAATTGTCACAAGGCAAAATAACAAACAAGCAATAATTAATTGGTTAAAGAAAAACGAAGCTTTAAATAAAATAAACAGTACTTCATTTATAACACTGTTTATGCATTTGTATCTAACGTTAGACTTGGGGGAACTTGGTATACTGATAACAAAAATATTTGAATCAATAGATTCTTTAAGAACAGAACATGAAACTGGACAATATATAGAGAACTTATATATTAATACATCTGGATATTTCAATTTTCATGAATTAATAAAGAAATTCAGATATTTAACATCTGATTATTTCCCTAAACCCCTGGCTTTATGGGTGCATAGAGAATGCTTAATTAAACTTATATTTTTTTATAATGAACGTGAATCATATTATTCTAATAAGTATTACTTAGTGTTAGGATATGCCTTAAACTCGTTAGATAATTTAAAAAGTGTAGGAATATTTAGAAGATCTGGGTTTCTTAATTTAATGATGAAGCTTAAAAGAGGGAAAAAAAAAAAGCTACAACACGTAGCTTTTACAATAAGGACTATGCTCCAAACATTTAAATATACTTCTAATATTTTGAATAGATTATTACATAGAACGGTCCTAAAAATACTAAAATTAGAAACAGATAACATTAATGTCAATACTGTCGCCTGTGGACTGATATATTTATTGTATGAAGAATCTTTAAGGACCCGTATGTTTGACAAAACCCAAATAATACAATACCAAATGAATCATTATCAAAAGCATTGTAAACGTGTAAATATGTTTATGAAAAAAAAGGAATATATTCCTCAAATACAACGCCTAGTGCATAAACAACTATCAGATATCGAGAACGGTGGTAAAAACATCGTTTTTTATGTTTTGCAATTTATTAATTTACGAATTAGTTGTGATTTGGTTTTACGAATTAAAAAACTACTTCATCGAATTGTATTGATGTTGAATGATTTACTTAATACATCTTCTTTAACTGTAAAGAAAATAAATATCACATTTGAAAAGTCATATAGATATTTCAAGCATTTGAAGAATGAAAAAAAAAAACTATATTTATTTAATCGCAATAATATTTTTTTCAGAACATTTAATATTAATGATATTGATATAAAAATGTTTTTGAAATCTATATTAGAAGGAAACAAAGTCCTTGATACGTTGGTTTATAAAATTATTACTGCTACTAGAGAAAATCGTTTAAGGATAGTAGAAATATATAATGAAACACTTATGGAACAAAATTTTCGAAATTTGGAACTTATCGAAAAAATACAGGATGCGATTATGAGTTTTATCGTTCAAATGGAAAACTACTATCTTGAGAATAAAAAGAAATAGGATATATAATATAAAGAATACATATAAGCGAGAAACAAATGCACTTAAATTAATTTAAATATTGTACGAAATTTGATTAGAAAAAGGAAAATCATTTGGTTGTTTTGATTTTTTCTTTTTTCCCTTTTTTTTTTTTTTTTAGTTTTGTTTGTATGTTGATTTCTTAGTTCCTTTTTTTTTTTTTTTAAATTTGTCATTGTAAAGTGAATAACGTTATTTTTAATTTACATCCATAAGGTTCATTCTATTCTTTCTCACTATTTGATTTTTTTCTTATATTTGATTTTTTTTCACATATTTAATTTTTTTCTCATATTTGATTTATTCCTATATTTGATTTATTCCCATATTTGATTTATTCCCTATTGGTTTTTTTTTTTTTTTTTTCACTTTTTTAGTATATTTAAATACCTCATAAAGTTGTTATATTATGTCTTAATCAGTTTAACATATTATGTATTCAGCTTATTGTAAATTATATATATATATATATATATATATATGTGTGTATATATAATATTCAAAAACATGGTAAAATATTTAGACTTGACAAAGAAACCTTTTTCCATTTACATAATATACTTTTTAAACCTCATGTATGTCGTAAAATTTACTGTTGTTTAATAAAAGACAATTAACCTATTTAATAATTTATAAATATAAATACATATATATACACATAACAGCAATCCTAAATGAAATTAATGAAATGGTAAAAATAATACATATGCCTATAGGTCCTGTACAAAGATACAAGAGATAATAAATAAAATATGTTAAACGAAATAAACAAAACGAAATTAACAAAACGAAATAAACAAAACGAAATAAACAAAACGAAATAAACAAAACGAAATAAACAAAACGAAATGGACAGAACGAAATTAACAAAACGAAATAATATGTAAAATGGAAAATTATTTTATTCTATTTTTTTTAAATAACTAAAAAAGAAAACATGAAAAATTTTGAAAATAAATTCAAATTTTTTACAAACATTTAACCCCTTCCAGTCTCCAAATAAAAATAAAAAAAAATTAATGAAGATATTTCCATGTAACATTTAACTCCATCGATGTTTTTATTTATAATTTAAAAAAAATTTAGATCTAATAAAAAAATGACTGAAACAATGAAGCTGAGATGTATGATCGAATTACATAAATATTTAGAAAATTCTAAATATTTTTCGACAAAAGGAGAACACACATCTATCTATTTATCTATTTATTTATTTATCTATTTACCTACCTATTTATTTATTTATTTATTTATCTATATACACATTGTCTACGAAATGTCATTCTCTATATTTTTAACTTTCCAAATAAATCTATTCATACAAAATAAACTATACAAATATATCCTTTTTTACATGATTATTTTTCTCTTTTTAGTTTTTAATATTTTTTGAACAATTTCAATTTTATGATATTAAGTTATATTTTTTCTTGGTCTCCTATTTTATCCTTATTTTTATTTTTATTTTTTTGCAAATATTGTAAATTAAAAAAAATATTACAGATAGGGACTAAAAATATTTAGTGTCCATTTCTCATTTGGCTAATCTCTTTGGTAGCTTACCTTGTCCAATTGATTCTCTCTTTACACATACATGTCGTATAAAATATTCTACCACTATTTTGAACATTTCTCTACATTTTTTTAACTATCTCATTTCTTTGGACTGCTAATTCAATGGATCAAATTCAACAACTTTAATCTATATAATGTACTTCTTTTTCGATATTTGTCGCGACGTTGAAAATTCACTTATTTATCTAAATTTTTTTAATTAAGCCCGTTTCCCTAACGTCTATCAAACATCTTCATGTTACTGTATTGGTTCCATTTTTGTATTCTTGTGAATGTAAACTAATTCATATACTTATATTTAGTTCTGCAATAATGGCCTTTTTTATATTGTTATTGTTATTGATTTTTTTTTTTTTTTTAACAAATTCATTTTTCCCTAGTACTGGCGTTCTTCATTTTATTATATCCCTTTTTAACCTATTAGTTTATCAAATTGACCTTAAACTTGACTTTTTCCTGCTGTTATACCAAAGTTTGATCAATATTAATTCCCAAGAGCCTACTGTGATGTAATCTCAATATATCTGACTATTTTCTATTAAATGGGAAGTTTATCAGAAAAGAAAATACAAAATAAATAGAGGAACATTCCCCATAAGAATATATACAATACGCTCCTTCACTTGATAACCAAACACTATGTAACACACTTACGTTAGAGAATAGTTATGTTATGTGTAACAAATATTTCTTTTATTTTTTTTGTTCTTTTCTTTGGCTGTTTCGTTCTTTACTTTAATTTTGAGAACTATATATTTTGTTTCATATTTTTGTAAGGTGTACAGGTGACTCACCAATGCATATATTTGCAAAGCGTATAAAAAAAAATTAAGTATGCACATACCTGTATCACTTAAATATAGACAAGAAGATCATAAAAAAAAATAACTGTTCACACAAATTACTCATAAAATTTTGAAACTATTCATTAAATAGGAATTTAATTATTCATTCCTATGAATATCTAAACGATTTTCTACGAGGAAATATAAAAGTTCTTGTCGAACTTTCTCCTTTTTCTTGCCTATAAATTTTTCGCTCTTAAAAAAAAAAATATAAATTTTTTTCTTTTTTTTCATTCACACATATATATAAAACATATTTATATGGAAAAAGTCGCGCACACATATAATATATATATAATTTTTTGTTTTTTTTTTCTTTTTTTTAAGAATGCACATTTTCTCGATATGCATTCTTTTTATACTTAAAATTTTATTAGGGTTATTCTGATGATCCCAATAACAATTGTTTTTAAGTTGAAGACAAAATTAAAAATAAGAAAAAACCTATTCCATGTTCAGCAAAAACGATAAAATATATAGAATTCTATCTCCCTCTTTTTCATTAAGGAAAAAAAGAAAATTTAAAGTCATAGTTTCATTTTTTATTCCAAAGCGTGCAATAGGAATACAATGTATGAATTCGATGACAGACGGTCTAGTGGAAGATTCCAATGCATACGTAAAATAGAAATGTTATTAAGTTATCAAAGATAACCCTCATGCAATTTGAACAATATACATTTTGTTAAATACACATAATTATATATATGATGTGAGTGAGGCATACGATTGCTCAGGAAATGTAGTACATGCATACACACGTTTTCCTTTGATGTAAAAAAGAAAAATAATTCATTTTTAAATTAAGTTATTTTGATTTTTTAAAATGTTCGTAATGAAAGGAAAAAAAAATACAAATGTTTTTTTTTTTTTTTTAGAAGTTTGTTTCTGTTTTTTTTAACATGAAAAAGTTGCAGAAAAAAAATTATGTTATCAGAGAATAAATTATGTTTTGTGAATGTTTAGTGGATTCTTTGTGACATATGTATTCGTGGAAAATAGTGAAAGTGTTGTCAATAAATTAACTAAAGTTACATTTTTTTTTGCGAGTTTTTCTAGTTTGCAATTTTTTTTTTTTTTTTTTATTATATTGTGGCATCAGGTTATATATATACATGGTTGTGAACAGTATTTATTGAAAAATAGACAAAAGTCCGAAGGGAAATTTTTCGAAAATTGTGTGAAAAGTTTTTTGACATTTATTAATGAAGATTGTTAGGAGTCCTATTTATTAAGATAGAAATTCGGGCAAGCATTGAAATAAATTCTCAACGGATGATTAATTATAATGCAGTGAAAGTAATGAACAATTTTATTTTTAAGACGAAGATAGTAATCAGTGTTAATTGATGAGATCAGAATTATGGTCCAGTAGTAACTGTTGAAAACGGAATGGTAGTCCGAAGAAAAATAATTGTAGTCAAACAATAAAGTTAAAGTAAAGATATTTTATATATATATATTGTGATTAACTTAAGTTATAGTTTGGAGAATCAATATAAACAAACCATCGTTAAATTGTTTTGCGAAAACCTAGTGAAAACGTTTTGATAAACCATTATTTTATATCATTAGTGTTGTATCGACAAAGATTACCGATTGTTCTGAAAATATGTTTTCTTATATAAAATAAGTTGATGCCTCTTTAGCCGATGAGAAAGTATTTTTATTAAGAGTTAAAAAACCTGACCCTTTTTAAAAATTGTTTATCGTATAATACATATTTGTACTTATTGACAAGGCTGTTTCAAGGAATAACTTTTTATATTGGATACATTTGCAACGTGTTCATGTTTTTCACATGTGATTTATTAAGTTGAGTTTGTAGCAAAAACTGAATTCGTAAATAGTTTTTTATATTATATTTTTGTTTATGTTTTTTTGCGCATATAAAACCTTAAGACTGTGCTGCAACACATTCATAATTCATTTGGTTGCTCAGAAGTTGAATACTATAGTCAAATTTAAAAAAAATATAAAATAAAAGAATAAATAATAGTTTTCTTCATTTTATTTTGTTCCATATTGTATACACACATAAATATATATATATATATTTTTTTTTTTTTAACTCAACGATTCACTGCGTTTTATGCATATAATGTGTATATATTTTTATTTGTTAATTTAAAAGCTGCTTATATTTCCGTATCATTTTTTGAAAGAATGAATAGTTGCATATATAAGGTATGAAACATAACAGTACTATTCATTTTGGTTAATGCAGATTTCTTTGAAGAGTCGAATATATTGCACATCTAAGAGCTTGTGCATTATGACGTTAGTTTATTCATGTTTTGTAAATCTTTAAATATAATATTATTTTTTTTTTTTTTTTACTAAGTTCATTTAGTAAATGCGTATCAGTTTTATTATGTCATGATTATTTGTGCATTTTTACTTTGTACATATGTATACATTTGTAAATGAAACAAAATATTTCATGCTTTTGTTACAATGATAAGTATAAGTAGAAATCGTGTTAACATTTATTTGAACGTAAAAAGTATTATGATTAATATAGAGAGTAGAGTCCCTTCAAACGAATTGAACAATTTCATGTTTTTTCAATGTGTCTCTATTTTATATAATAGAAAATTTTGGTATTCGTGGTGTATCAAATTGACATTTTTGAATTTTTTATGAAGAACTGTTACTTGGATACACAAAATAATGTTTTAGCAGAAATGAACATTGTTTTAGATTTACTTATTTTACTGCGAGCTACCATTTTTTTTACACAATATAAGGTGGTGATTACATAATTTACTTGTTTTTTAATATGCATTATATTAATTCATAACATATCATATGCGCAATAATAAGTGAAATGTAACCAATATTTAGATGTTTTGTTTGCTCTTCATTTTGCAATGTCGATTCTTGCGCTTTTTTTAAATGTTTTGTACCATTTTTTAAGAAAAATATAAGCTTCCATATATTTTTCAAATTTGTTTGTAGATATTTTATCTTGTCGTTTATATCGGACGTTAATTGTTGCACATAAACATATGGATCCACTAAACGATTATGTGACCTTAGAAGTAATTTTAATCTAGCCATGTCGTGTGCAGATATACTCCTGACATAGTCTGATGTTTCTGTTGTTTTTCTATATTCTTCTGATGAATTGCAAGTTTCCATATCCGACTCTGAGAACGATTCCGTCTTTGATAAATGTTTCACTATTGCGTCTAATTTCTCAAAATGAGTTATAAAATAACTTGAAACGACGTACTTTAGAATTAAGTGAGAACAAATTAATGCATGTTTGGAGTTCGGAGGTTCCGTTAATATAGATTGTGTGGTATATAATGAAATGTCTTTTGTACCATTACTATCTTGCATGTTTACATTAGTTTGATTCAGCCAGGATGAAAGTAATAATTTATCTTTTTTTAAAACCTGTAATGCGACTTTAATAATATTTGATTCCGGATATTTTTTGTCAAGATTTAACAGTAAATTAATTCCTTGTGTATTTATACCAAACAATATTTTATACGAATTTTTTATCAATTCGACTATTAGTTTCATGTTTTGTAAAAGTTGATTATGTAGTTGTACTTCTGTTGTGCCGAAAACCATTTGAGAAAGGTTTTCTTTATCATTTAATATTGCACCTGTTATGTTTTTAACAGTGTTGATTAAATGTATATTTCTAAAAGGAATTCTGCGCGTGTGACACTCATAACATTCTTCTACTAGTTTGGACAAAATTAATCCATATTCATTATATGCTGAGATTCCACGTGTTTTATCAGAACACGATATTTGAGAACAGGTCACTTTTACTATTGAACATTCTAATATGTTTAAAATTTCATCCACTAGGTTTATGTGGTTTTCTAATACTTTTACATTATCCGATAAAGAAATTGCAGTATTCCAAAGATCATCCATCAAGCTAATCGGTAGTGAAGTATTTGGAAAGATGATCTCTTTTGCATACGTTAATATTGTGGAATTAATGGATTCTGCTTCTTCGTTATGTAGCAGTGCTGAATAATTTTCACTTTCTAAAGATATATTTGCTTGTTTTGATGCATTCACGGCTTCAGCGCTCATTTTTTCGAGTGTTTTTTTTAAATTATATTCTATTTTATAAATTAATGCTTTTTTTTGTTTATTTATGGATGATTCTGCTTGTTCTAATTTATATTTTAAAGAGTGGAGTAAATATGTAAAATTACTTTCAACATATTTCGCGTTCAGAAAAAAAATCTGTTTCAAAATTTGTAGTGTATGCATAATTTCTTCTACAAAGCAAACACCATAACATTTCTTCTTTTTATTTTTTAACTTTGGTGAATCTTTTTTTTCATTGCTACTAACACTTGACAAGATAATTTCTAATTCTTTTAAAATATTCTGTGTGTAGATATCTAGCACATTTTTCTCTTGCGCCTCATGACACTCATTTTCTTTTGCAGTGACAATATTTCCTTCTTGATTATAACCAAACCCTTTTCCTCCTAAATTAATATATTCCTTTTGTTTAATAGCAGCCACTATATTTTTTGACACAGTAATGTCTGCATTTAAAGTGCCACGCAATTGCCTGTTTATATTTCTACGCTTTGTATTACCAGTGTTTTTTTCTTTTTTTTTTGAGGGATCAGCATTTTTCTTCGAGGCGACAGCTGACCTTTTCCCATTTGAATTTTTACTCCTTTTGTCTCCTTTAAATAAAACTTCACTTCCCCGAAAATAAACACACTGTGTTTTACAAACATCACCGCACTGTGTTCTATTTTTCGGAGCATACATTTCGACTCCTATAGCACCACAGTCATTCTTCTTTGAAGTATCATAATCAATATCCCCTATGTTGGTATAAACCTTCATGCTTGTGGTAGCATGCTGATCTTTTTCGATATCATAAGAATCTGCTACTAAAAGAGAGTCAAAATGTGATTGTGAAGTAGAACCAACTTGTGTTACTCCTAAATAATTATGTGGTGCATTTTTAACAGCACTATACTGTTTTTTACTAAAGGCATTTACATTCGTTAAATCCATAATTTTATATTCTTCTTCGTGTGTTCCTCTTCTTCTTTCGTCCAAAACATTATATGTTTGATCTATAACAGGATCTACATATTTACCCCCAGCAGCAGAAAACGGTTCTCTCCCAGATCTTATTTCTTTTTGAAGATTATTAAAATAGTCTTTTTTGTTATTGGGTAACTCTGTTTCCAAAGAAAAAGTAAACTGTTCGCTCACAGTAGGTTCAGTTGTTTCGTCTCCGTAAACAGTATAATGTTGTTCTCCAACAGCACCTAACTGTCCGTCTGCAGAAGCATAATACTGTTGTATTCCCAAAATATCTAGTTGCCTTCCTGCAGCAGCATTAACATGTTTTCTCCCAGTAGCACCATACGGTTCGGGCCAAACTGCATCAAATCCGCTTCCTCCGACCATATCGAACTGTCCTTCTGCAGAATTATAATACTGTTGTGCTCCCATAACACCTAGTTGCCCTCCTGCAACAGCATTAACATGTTTTCTCCCAGTAGCACCGTACGGTTCGGGCCAAACTGCATCAAATCCGCTTCCTTCGACAACATCGAACTGTCCTTGCGCAGAAGCAGCGTCATCCTCTATTGTCCCGGGCTCAAAATAATTTTGAATTGAACCTGTACTTTCTTTTCTCGGTTGTCTTTCATATGAGTTTAGTAGACAGTCATATGGTTTTCCTTTCGATATATATTGTTGTACAACCCAACTAGGCTGGTTTGTAAAGTGATCATTTGTTGTTGATGCAGCCCCAATGTTTGCTTTAATTGAATTTTCAGCTATAGTTTTAGTTTCATCTCGAGTTTCATCTAGAGTTTCATCTACATTTTCCTCTACCAGTGTACTATTTTCTGGTGAATCCTCATTTTCTTCTAAAGTATCACTACCTGACTCGTGTGCAGTCAGTGAACTATCTTCTAGTGAAAAGGTCGTTCTAGGGATACATTTCTCCCCACATGTGTCATGTTTGTTGTGACGATGGTCACCCGTTTGATTAAATACAGAACATCTATTTCTACTTTGTGTATGTGTTTGTTTTACTGAACTACATCTGTCCTCAAAAAAAACAAAAAAGAAAAGAAAAATTAAAATAATAGATGTGAAAAATTATTTTACATATACGTCCACATATAAAAAATACGGCGACCAAACTCTTTTTTCTTTTTTTTAATAACTGTTGATTATGTGCGGATGCCATGTTTTGTTCAGCTACTGAACTAATCTTTGCTAAAGGAAGAAACTGAAAAAAAAAAAAAAAAAAAAATGGACATTGTTCTCCTTTTTACGTATTTTTTTTATGTTATTTTTGCTCCCTTTTTTTTCGTTTGTTGAAATTTCAATGGTGTTGTATCTATGTGTTTTCAATTTTACTTTTTATTTTTTTTATGGTTTTCCTTAGTTTCCTTTCATTTACTTGTTCCCTTTATATTTTTTTTTCTTTTTTCGGTTTACTAGTACAACGGAACAGCAAAAAATCCTAAAGAAATCCATTTTTTTTTTTTTTTTTTTTGTATAATTGTTAGCGTGTATATAAATTGTAAATTACTCTAATTCTATTATAATGTTTTATTTTTATTCGTGGTTGTGCCTATTTCTTAAAAATCAGGGGGTTAGATGCGAAATTCAATAAACTTACAAGAAAACAAAAATAAAATGCATTGATCAGATATACATTTTATGACACCGAATTTTTCATGCAAATTATTAATTATATTATAGAGATATAAATTAAGCATTTTATGTCCCAATAATTTGATTACGTATGCTGAAAATAGGAGATAGCATACACAAAAAACACAAAAGAAGGAAAAATCCTTAGTGCTTTTTCTCTTTGGCACATTTAGGACAATATTGTTATATATATGTTTTCATGGTCTTTTCTTAAAAAATATCCTTTTAAAGCTTGATACAAATTTTGAAATATATAAATAATATTTTTGCAAAAGGGGAAATGAATATTCGTAATTGAATCACTTATGAAAAAAAATATATATTTTTTAAAAGTGACAATACAAAAAAAAAGATGCATTATTTGAAAAATTACAGATTGCAATGTTATACCATAGAATGGCTCATAAAATTGTCTCTTTAGCTGTTGGTCGATAAAAGGTATATTAATTTCTTTTTGAAAATTTTTAAGATCCTGCTGATTATGTTTTATGGTTTTGATAGAATATATATTCCTTAAATAATGTTGCATGTATGTTTTTAAAAGTTAAAATAACATACAATAAATTTATGGTTGCATTTCCATAAAGTTTTATTTGTGAAATTATATTTTTGTTTCATTGAACTTTTTTTTTTTATAAATGTTTTTATTTTTATAAGGAAACGTTGTATGTTTCAAGGGGTGTTATTATCTTTACAACTCGAAGGTATAAGGATTTTTTTAATTTTTACAGACGAAAAATATACTTAACTGTTACTGTACTTTAACGTGCATAAAACTGTTAATTTACTGTCAGCAAAAGAAGTCATTAAGCTCTATTTATATTCATAACCATTTAAAATAAGCTGATCACGATACTTCTACGAAATATTATTCCTTATATTATATCATAATATTTCGGCTATATATCATCAGACACAGATAGAATAAGACCATTTGGTTAATTGAATACATTTAATTAAATACATATAATTAAATGCATACACATATAATTGAATACATACATATAGTTGAATATATATAATTGAATACATACATATAGTTGAATATATATAATTAAATACATACATATAATTAAATACATACATATAATTGAATACATATAATATGCAGACAGCTGAGAATGGTGTATCACATACTACTTAGTAAAAAAAAAAATTCACAACTTAAAAAAAAGAGAAAATCTCACACTGGTCGATTTTATTTGGGAGAACAGCGTTATAGCATAATCTGTTACATTTGTTTTATAATAGACTCATTAGATCCATAAGAGTCTCTGTGCGTGTCAATCGTACAGATGCTTCTGTTGCGGTATATTTATTTGTTTGTTAAAATTGATTTTCTATCGATCATGTTCTTAATGAAATGTTCTTAATGAAATGTTCTTAATGAAATGTTCTTAATGAAAGCATTTTTTATTATTTTTTTATTATTTTTTTATTATTTTTTATTATTTTTTATTATTTTTTTTATTATTTTTTATTATTTTTTACTATTTTCCTTAAAAGGTTTTTTCTAATTATGTATGAGTATCAAAACTGAAAGTAGACGACGTTTCATTTATCAGCACAAAAAAAAAAAAAATAGAAAAGTCTATTCATTAATACAAAAATACTTCTAAATATATTCCTGAAATGTGTGACAAAAACATGTTTTTACATTATAGAAAGTTTTAATGGAACCTCTGACAATAATGGTCTATCAAAATGCTTTTTCAAAATTTTCGCAAGGTCAATTTAAGCTGTACTCAATATCAAAGTTCCTCAGACTATAATTTATTATTCTCTCACTCTTAAATATTTTGGAGTGTGATAATTCACTGTTTTCGTATCAAATACTTATTTTAAAACATACAATCAACCTTTATTTAAAACAATTTTTTTCAAACCGTTTTAATTTAAACTGTTACAGTTGAGTTAAAAATAAACAAAAGTTAATTTGTTCAAACGCAATTAAAATGAAATTTGTAAAAAAAATTGTTTTCAAAATAAAACTTTTTCAGACTGTTGTTCATCATTTTATGTTCAAAAACATAAAACTCCTTCAGTGTGTTCAATTTCGCATAACTGTAAAATTGCTGCTACTTTTTGTTTTTTTTATTTCTGAATTCCAGAAAAAATTTATTTTTTTTTTTTAAACAAACTTTTTCGAACAACTTTCGTCATCCCGAAGAAATTTTTAACAAAAATCATCAAACACGAATATGACACAATACAAACGCACATGCAGCAAACAAGCACACAATTACACTTGATATACTTTCATGACAGAATTTATTAACTTTTCGTCATCACAATTCTGCATTCCTGATATTTCATGTCAGTTCTACTCGTAGAACAAATTTTTTCCGCAAAACATTATCAAAGTGATTTTTGATAAACCAGTTAAAAAACTGATAACCCAGTAGGATTTATATTATATACATTTATATGTCTTTTTATATACATTTTTATATTCATTATTATTATGTGTTTGTTTCATGTGACGTTTCTTTTAGAAGAAAAAACTTTTGAAGAGAACTGTAAGTTGTTCAAAAAGAAAAACAAATAAATATATTTTTAGAGAAATTGAAGTGCTTAAATAAGGACAATTATCTTGTTTTGAACAAGGAAAACAATTTAAGTTCACTAACATAAATTAAGAACAGCAGACTGAAGGAGTTTTTTTTTTTTTCAGTAATTTTTATGTTTTTTTTTTTAGTTTCAGATACATCTAGTGTTTTAAAACTTTTCTTTTGTTTTCTGAACTGAAATAAGCTACTGCAATATTTGATATTTTTGTTTTTGCAAAGTGTTTAAATACTTTGGGTTTAATTTTTTTTCGAATCAAATTGAAAATAAAATTGAAAAAGAAAGGATATCATTTGATCTAAGAATTTTCGGTAAATTGTATGTTAAATTATTAGCAGTATGTTAAATTATTAGCAGTATGTTAAATTATTTGCAGTATGTTAAATTATTTGCAGTATTTTAAATTATTAGCAGTATGTTAAATTATTAGCAGTATGTTAAATTATTAGCAGTATTTTAAATTATTAGCAGTATGTTAAATTATTAACAGCACATTTGTTTTTGTTCATTTTTTTTTCAAGTTTTTTGGAAAGAAATTTTTACCAGCATTACACCTGTCGGTGAAGAAGGCATTTTATGAAGAGTTGGAGACAAAGAAGACACAGTGAACCATTTGACAAGACTCAGAGATAACCACTAGTTAAAGTTTTTAATATAGTGATTAAGCGTTAACTGATATATAGAACTGAATAGATAGTGAGTCAGCATCAGCTGCTAGTATTAAATGAAAAAGTTTACACTAAAGTCTAGGGAATATGTTAAAAAGAATCACACCATCACAGATTTACTTTGAGAAAGAGAAGAAAAAGCATTTTGATAAACCAGCATGTTTTATTAAATGATATTTCCTTAAATTATTATTTATAAGTTCCTGTTATTAAGTTGACAACATGTTTCTAAGATAAAAAAAAAAAAAAACTTTATTTGTTATTATGTTTGCTGTATTCCATCTGATAGAAATAAAAATAGCCGCTAAATAAAAAAAAAATAAAAGTTTAATTCTTCATTTATGAATATTATTTAGCTAAAATCTTATTTCCTTATATGTTACATGAGCAATAAAAATATAATATATTTTTTTTTTCAACGTCTGGGTTATCAAAGTAACACTTTGGACAATCGGGCTATCAAAATAGTCTAATAGAAATATAAGCCTTAAAAAGAGGACATAATGAGAAAAATGTCTATCTCGCGATAAATGTGCATTCTAAAAAAAAAAGTTTTATGTTCTATCTACATATATATATGTGTGACTTTTCCATATAAATAAAATTTGTATATGTGTGTCCATAAAGAAGAAAAAAAGATATACTTTTTTTTTAAGGAAGGCAATTAATAGTCAAAAGAGGAAAGAAAGTTCGACAAGAATTTTTATGATTTCTCTTAGAGAATCGTTTATGTATTCAGAGTAATGAGTAATTAAATTCTTATCTATTGAATAGTTAACAAAAATTGTATGTTACATGTGAGGAAAAGTTATTTTTTTCCATGGTCTTTTTATATATATATGAGTGTTATGTGTATATGCATTACTATATTTTTTTTTTACGGACCTTGCGAACATCCCAAACTTGGATCCTACTTTAGACTTTGAAAGCGTATGAAATAAAATCTATTGCTTTGAATATGAAAGCATCTGAAAATTAAGTAATAAGACCATAGGGATTTAGTAATGCATTAAGAGTTAGAGAAAAAGACTTTTAGTGAGATTACAATAGATAAAATTGGTTAACAGGATATAGCAGGCAATTGAGTTAAATAATTGGTACTTAAAACTAAATTTAAATAATAAGAAGTTTACTTTCTTACAAATTAATATTTTATAATCTCCATTATTTAATATATATATTAGGAATCTAAATAAAAAAGAAACAGTGTAAAACAACCAACATAAAGTGAGTTAAGGTGATTTTATAAATCATCAATAAAGTCATGCGTCATATATAATGAATATACATTACAAAAAGTATCAGTGAGTTAAGGTGACTTTATAAACCATCAATAAAGTCGTGCGTCATATATAATGAGTATATATTACAAAAATTATCAGAAAGCTCAACAAGGTTGATAAAAAAATGGAATAATTCAAACAATAATATTAAAATCAGTTTTGATATTATAAAATGTTTCTTGAAAGTTTCATTAATGACGAACCACAGGATAACTGTAAACAAAAATATCAAAAAAGTGTTTTTATTAACCAAATGTAAAGAATGGTTTTGATATTCGTGATTGGATGGTTTCTTCTTATTTGTTAACTTTATTTTTTGAAATTTTCTATTAGTTTTGTAATATACTCAATACATATTATGCACGACTTTATTTTCATACAGTTTCATAAAGATTCAACACAGTCTCTTCTTATGTTATTTTTGTGTAATTTGTAAAGGCTCAATTTTCACGAACACTTGTATTGATATCTGATGTATATATGATGTATATATGATATATATATGATGTATATATGATATATATATGATGTATATATAATGTATATATGATATATATATGATGTATATATGATATATATATGATGTATATATGATGTATATATGATATATATATAATGTATATATGATATATATATGATGTATATATGATATATATATGATGTATATATGACGTATATATGATCTTCTTCTTTTTTCTCATAAGATAAGAATAAGCGTTTATATGATTTCTTTTGATTCATTCATTTTTATTTTTTGACATTCGACTGATATATTTTTTATCAATAATACATTATCGTTTCATTATCGTTGGACATTTGTTTTTTTTGGTCTCTTATTACAAAATTGCATGTATTAGCATTTTTGTCATTTTTATAAATCTGAGACAGAATTCCTGTCTGATAATTTTTATTCGCTCGTATAGTAAAGGACTTTTTATCTGTTCTCAATTGGTATATAAAAAAACCTTTCCAACGTTTTTACAGAGTAACTTTATAATAATTTCTTTAATAATTTTCGAGACTTTTATATCTGTTCCTTTTGAACTTATACCTGCTAAATATAACTCTCAGCTCTTTCTTACACTCAAACTTGCCCTCTGTGATTAATACTATCAGTTTCAAATTTACGCAAACAGTTGTCACACCAGTTACAATTATCTGATCAAGCTTTAAACCGACAACAACCTGCACCAATTTTAGCTATCTGTTTTGGCTTATTCGGACAGCCGGCTATGCTGATTTAACCGATTGGTTTCGACTATATTTGGACAATAACCCACTCTAAAAATTAGTTTTAGCTTATAGAAAACTGTATATATATTTTTATGCGTTTATTGATTAAATTTCAGAATTTCTTACTTCTGGTTATGTACCAAATTTCGTCTTAAATATTTATCGCTATGCTATTGTAAGTTTAAATTCCGTTAAGCAAAATTTTTCAAAAGCTGCGTGAATAAAATAAACTGATTTTGTAAAAAAAAAAAAAAACTATTTTGAATAGAAAACACTTTCAGAAGGTTGTTTATTATTTTATATAAATTTCATTATGCCAATTAGTTTTTCTTTTCTAACTATTTTCTAGCGTTTCCTAATTTTTTTGTTGCATTTTCTGACAAAACGTTTTGTCATCAAGAGATTTTTACAAAAACTTTACATGACACTGGCATAAAATAATATAAATGAACATGCAAATAAATAAACATACAATTACATGTAATACTATTTCCTGAAGGAATTAACTAACTTTCTGTCATCAATTAAGTACAAGTACATTTGACGCGCTTTGCTGACATCACATGTCAGTTATATATATTCCAACCGAATCTTTCGAATCTTTTGATCCAAATCTTGAAAAGGCTATCTTTGATAATTCATTCATTATGTACAACAAAATTATGTAAGAATTACTTTGATAAGCCAACAACATATATTTGCAAAAATTAGGAAAATATGAAATTGTATGTAAACTGATAATTAATGAACGACTCACAAGAATTAAGAATTGATAAAAATGCATGTGAGATGATCCTTAGAGATACGAGTGCCAAGAATTAGGAATTGATGAAACTGCATGTGAAATGATAATTAAAAGTACGATTCAATATTAATTAATATTAGTAATTTTTCATTTATGTACGCCAATCATAAGAAACATGAAAGAGAAAGAGAGCAAATGCGACTAAGTGATCAGAAATAAATTATAAATAATGCTGTTGGTTTATCAGTTTTTTTTTTTCTGAGTTTATGATCACTGTTCCGTATTGGTTCTTTATATTCCTTAATCTCAGTGTGTTAATTTACAGAAACTAAATTAATTACAAGAGTTTTAAAACGGAGTTCAGGATTTCTTAAAATGTAAACGTTATTTTACACAAGTCGTTCACTAACACATATACTCACATACATGTATGTAAACTACATAAAATCGAATGCATAATATACCTCTCTTTTATTATGCATTCGTACTCCCTTACTCTTGGTGTATTTTTTCACTCTCTTAGTACTTTTTGTCGTGATTGTTACTTATTCTTATATAACTTTTACTTTACTTGAAACAATATTTACTGAGAATTAACTTCTTATGGTTCGTCTCATTTTTTTAGTTTAACAAGCCGTGGCACTGTTTACTCTCTATTAACATTTTATCACCTTTATCGGGCTATATTTCATTAAGCTTATTCCTCCCATTCTTCTAATGCAAGGTTTTTTCTTCGCCCTTAATTTAACATAACTCTGTCACATAACTTTGACTGACTAACGTCCTCTAGTTCGTTATGAATATTATGAATAAGATTTCTTAGCGAGATTCTATCGTAACAAAACCGATTATTATTTTAGCGATTGAATAGTTCCTTTTATTTGTTAAATTTACTCTTTCAACTTTCTGATAGTCTTTGTGATATATTCATTACAAAGGATGCATATCTTTTTATTTTAAGCACTTTCATGAAAAGATTTCAACACAGTTTTTTTTCCTTC
This sequence comes from Haemoproteus tartakovskyi, assembly GCA_001625125.1. Classification (NCBI taxonomy): domain Eukaryota; phylum Apicomplexa; class Aconoidasida; order Haemosporida; family Haemoproteidae; genus Haemoproteus; species Haemoproteus tartakovskyi. Next base: position 17,924 of record LSRZ01000017.1, on the reverse strand, counting down.
ACTTTGTATTCTTTTTATGAATATGAGCTATCAAACATAGCTTTTCAAAGATTTTGTAAGAAAATATTCATTTGTGGAGGAGAGTTGAACTAGTTGAACTAGGATGTCAAAGCTGAATTTAATGCCAGGAACACAGTTAATCCTTCAGGAATTGCATTATATGTAATTATGTTTATGTTTGTTTGTTACATGTTCATATGCATATTCCTTTTTGTAGTGTTCATATCATGTGAGTTTTTGTTTAAAAAGTATGAAAGATGATGAAAATTGTTTGACGAAATTTAGTTCAGAAAAAAAAAAAATTTGTAAAATTTGTGTTTTTTGGTAAGTAGAGCAGCATCAACTAATTCTCGGTTGAAATGTTGAGCAAAAGAAAGTCAATTTTATGTGCAAGACATAAAGTGATAAACAACAGTATGAAGGAGTTTTTTTTTTAAAATATTTTATGTTTTGCAAACATTTTTTTTGCAACTTTTGCAACATTTGAACTTTTTTACTGTCTTTAAAAACTTTAAATTAAATTTATTGCGAATTAAAATTTTGAGCTAAAGAAAAATGTCAAATTTTCTTAAGAATTCAAATTCAGGGAAATCATATGTTAATTAATAGCAGAGGAAGCGTTTTGTTTCAGATTTTCTTTTGTTTTGGGGGATTTACAAGTTTAATCAATACATTACTATATGTAAAGGATTCACCGCATGAAAGTCAAAAGTAAAAGCACCATAAGGGGTGGTCATATAACGTGGGATAAGCACAAGTTGATCACCAAAATAACTCAATAGTTGCTGCTAATCACATTCAGTAACCTCTGCTGGTTATCATAAACAAGAACGGTGATTCGTGGATAATAAGAGCTACCACTGATATTCAGTAATATCCGAAAGTGATATTCATTGTGAAATAAATACAATATGGGGAATCTTTGTAACGGCACGAGCATAAAGTATCCTTGCGAAACACTGGAAAAGGTAGTTTGATATATCATAACTCTAAATTTTCATGAACACATTCATTAAAAACTCCGGATGCAATTTTTCATTAGCAAAAACAAAATTGAAATTGACACCAAAAAAAAAAAAAAAAAAAATATATTAATTAACAAAATTGTTACGAAAAATAAAAAAATGAATTTTTAGATAAAAGCGAAAAATAATTTTAAAATTACATCTATTTTCTTTATATAAGAAAATTTCGTGTTAGTAAAAAACTTTTATTGGTCTTTAATATTTTTCTGCGTTCTATAAAATATACAGTGTTAATAAGATTTCTTTGATTAACTGATTCTTGTTTTCTGACCTTTGAGTGAATTATTTTTATCAATATTTCATTTTTTAGTTATCTTATTTGTTTTTGTATCAGTACGAAATTGGATATTTTGGAATTTTTGTTACTTTTAAAAGTTTTAGGCAAACATTGTGTGTTGGAATTCGCGTTCTCTCTTATAGTAATTGTTTATTTTTTCTCAATTATTTATAACATAATTATATAAATTGATTATTTTTGATGATTTACTAGAAAACAAAAAAACAATGTAATTACTCAAGTACTTTGCCTTCGTGGTCTATGAAAACTATGTTTGACATCTGTGGTTGACTACTGTCCTGTGATTCATTATTAACAAGACTTCCGAGAAAGATTTGATAATATCAATATCAGTAATTATTTTGAGGTATGAAAAATTCCTTTTACTTTGTTAAATACACTTCGTGGATTTGTTGTTTGTTTTTGCAATGTACTCACTACACATGACGTACAAGTTATTTGTACACACAGTGCGATTAACAAATTCAGCACAGCCTGTTTTTTGTTACTCTATATACGTTAATGAAAGTTGAAATTTTCAGGAAGCTGATACTTCACTTATTACCGAGGACGAAAAACATGAATTGGCAATTAAAAAAAAATAAAAAAAAAATTATATTTTTTTTTTTCACGAAATTTAATGAAAGTGCAAAATAAATTTTTAACACAATAAAAACAATTTAAAAATAGCATGTAATATTAATTCTAACGAAAAATTCATTTATACGTAATAAATCTTTTATTAGTACGTAATGCTTTTTCTTTCCTATTACGTCTGGAATTAACGAAATTAGAATTCTTGTAATTAACGGATTTTTATCTCCTAACCTTCGATTACTATTTTTTTCTTTATATTTTTGCATCAGTGCGAAATTGCAGTTTTTCAGACTGTTTATCCATCTTATATACATTTAAAATAAACTTACTATATGGTGATTTACATTCTCTCGTAGAGTAGAATATTGTTTATCTTATCTGAATTATATATAACCAAAATATATAAAGGTTGTTTTAATAACTTACCCGCTTATGTGTTCCATTTGAAATATATTAATAAGTACAAAGTCGAGTTTATTTTTCTTTTTAACAAATCAGTCACTTGAACTGCTGAAAAAGTGCCATAAAACAAAAATAATGCAAAGGTATATGTGTCTTGTAGTATATAGACAAAAAAAATGAAACACGTTGTTTTCAGTTCTCAATATATATTATGGATATTTTTTCAAAACAAAAATTATGTAGTACAATCAGCAAATAACGAATTGAACAAAAGTAATCACACATATCCTAAAAGGCTTCGACTAGCATCTGAAGATTGGTTCAACCCGCATGCAAGCGAAGACAGAAGTGAAGACATAAGAGAGGACAGAAATGAAGACATAGGAGATGACGGAAGTGAAGACATAGGAGAACACAAAAGTGAAGGTATAGACGAATACAGAAGTAAAGAAAGAAGTCAGAAAAATCTTCGGCTGGCATCTAAATATACGTCCAATCCAAATGCAAGTGGAAATACATATGAATACTTTAGTTGTCTCTCCCCTTCAGTCGAAAATGTTTTAAATAGTTATGAATTTCCTAATGTAACTGATGTGCCTGAAGATGCTCCTTCAACGAGTTCTCATACTAAGCATTTGAGAACAAACAGTTTAGGGGAAGTACTTAATGAATCTCAAGGAAATCCTTCGGCACCTTTTGTAGATGAAGCTATAGCTAAAACACAAGTGGATATACTCGACGAATTGGATCAGTTAGATGAAGAAATACAAAATACATTGCTAAGTCCTATAATGAGTGATATGATGATATTTCAAAATACCAAGTCACCACCAATAAATAATGAAGAAATCTTTAACCCTAAAACCTCGGATATATTCAGTAATTTAGGTGAATTAACTAAAAATGTCGAATTAGCATTACTTGATGAAATAATGCTTTCATTTCAACCTTGGGATTCAAGCGCATTAAAAAATAATGTAACGGATGCGTTAAACGTTTTGCCAGAGGCGGCAAATGATTCTAATATAGGGGCTGAAATTAGTTCAAGCTATAATGTGGAATGTTCCACGGAAAACATTTCTTCCATTTCGAATATCCACGGTAACCAATTAGCAGGAGTAGGACACCATTCGGTATATGTCGACCATATAGCATCTACGAATGTAACATCTACGAATATAACATCTACGAATATAACATCTACGATTGTAACATCTACGAATATAACATCTACGAATATAACATCTACGATTGTAACATCTACGAATGTAACATCTACGAATTTAACATCTACAAATGTAACATCAACGAATGTAACACCTATAAATGTTTCAGAAAAAGAAGTGATAAAAAATCCGAATGCTAGAACGAATGATATTGATACGAGAGCTGCTACATCTTCTCCAGATTTTTCATTGTGTGAAATAGCGCTTAATAGACCATGTACAGATATCACATTTATAAAAAAGATTATGTCAAAATTGATATCGAATTTGAAAATACATAGATATATTTCAGAAAAAAAACTGAATGCATCTATAGAACAAGTAGAAATTTTACGAAATTCTAGTCCTTTTAGGAGCTCATTCCAAATAGATCTTAAATGTATAAATGCTGGAAATAATGCAATTATACAATTATTAAAAAGTATTCTGATATGTGAAGAACAGTTGAACCTTTTTGATCGCTCAAACCCAATGTCTGAATTTTTAAATTCACCTTGTATTATTAACGCATGTTGTGCTTGCTTATTAGTTGGTTATGACGTAGAACTCAATAAACGATATTATAGTTTTCAAGAACAATTTTCGAAAAAAAGAAACACTGTTTCACGAGTATTGGAAAAATTTCTTGCGATGGATGATTCAGTGACAATTGTGCGTTTGAATAATTTATTGAATTACGCTAGGTTCGATAAGGATTATGAAATCGAATGCATAGCTAAATGGGTTTTTTGTTTAGTACAAGAAAAAAATTCTTTTAATCACATGAGCAAAAAGTTAAATGAATACTATAGAAGGTTAGAATCGGTATACTCATTTAGCGAAGACGTTGTAAAGATTTTGGAAGATAACGAAAAGAATGTAGATGAAAAAGCACAGGATTTGAAAATATTGTTAGAATCATATGTAGAAAAATTGAATTCATTTATGAGAGCATTAGAAATGGAGCATACTTTTTTGATAAAAGAACTATCTTATACATTAGGCGATGTCAAAAAGCTTGCAACATTCTTATTTTACCATGTGGGAAGAATCTTACTTATGCTTTTAAGTTGGAACCTAAAAAAAAAAAACCAATTTTTTATTTATTATAACTGTATTAAATCATTTAATAATAGAATGTGGCAAGCACATAAACTGCGAAAGTGACTTAACCAAGGAAATAAGTGCCTTATTAACAGAAAAAGAGTCTTCGTTACAGGCGCTCTTTGCGAATGTGTTTCTTTTGACATATAGTGCTTTAATTTCGCAATTAAAAGTAAATGTTGATAGTATATTAGACAAAATAAATGAACAAACAAAGATATATGGTAAATTAGATGCCAATGAAGTACTCCAAGATATATCTCTTTTTAAAGAGAAAGTGCATCAATTAAAAGATACTAAATTTTCTATATTAGTAAACATTAATGACAAAAAAAAACAGTATGAACAACATGCACCTGCATTTTCTAAATTGCGTGATATAGACCATAAAGTAAAAATATTGGTAAAAGAAGTTAAAGACAGAAATAAGCATAATAGAATAAACAACCTGAAAGAATGTGCACCTCTATTTGGAGAAATAATTAGAGAATTTAATTGTGTATTCCAATTAATGGGTTTAGAGCAACTGGATGTAGAGAAACTGGAACAACTAAAAATACATGAGCAAAATGCTGAACATTATTGGACTATCAAAAGTTGCTTTCCAAAGACTTTGAAGTAACAAATTCGCTAGAGGAAGATAACTAAGTTATTGTGTCAGGAAAGCAGAATTTTACATTAGGAAGTGGGTTATCAAAATAACTCTTATATAATTTTGTTATAAATAACTGATACAGGATAAACAATTATTTATTATACGAGAGAAGGCGAATTGCTAAACAGAACGTTTGTTTCATACTTTTAAAAATAGCAAAAATTCCAAAGCATGCAATTTCGTACTGAGACAAAAACAAAAAAAAACAAACGAAAATGAAATATTAATAGAAATAAATCAGTCATATGTCAGAAGAGAAGAATCAGTTAATTAAAGATGTCTTATTAACACTTATTTATATTTTGGGAAGAAAGTAAAATATCAGAAATAAATAAAAAAATTTTGCACGCACAAAATTTTCTTTCAAAAAAGAAAATACATGTATTTTTTCAATTATATTTTTTTTATTGTGTTTAAAAATTCAATTTTGTATTTTTTCATAAAATATTTTTAAAAAAAATCATAATTCTTTTTTTATTTTATTTTGTGTGCCAATTTTAATTTTTTTAATTGACAGCACAAACTGCTGGACTTTTATAAAGTGCGTATGTACATTAAAAATTAGTATCAATAATAAGTACACAGAGTGTCATAGAGGAAACAGTGTTGATAAATTTACATGCAGCTGGGTAAACAATAGAGATATACATATGTAATGAATACCTCATAAAAACAATTAACAATTCCAAAGAGCATCTTTAACAAAGTAAAAAGAATTATGTAAACACTAATATGAAAAAAAAATTTGATATTATAAAATCACTCTGGGAAGTGTTATTAGTAACAAACCGAAGGACAGTAGTCCACCAAAATCATTAAACATAGCTTTGATGAACCAATAGCCCATATGTATATATAAAATTTTTTTTTATTTATTTTTTTAAGAATGCACATTTTTCACAGTATGTCTCCTTTTTAGGCTTAAACTTTTTATTAGGCTATTTTGATAAATCAGTGATGTAATACATATGTATTGAAAAATTTACATACATCAATTTATAAAAAAAATAAAAGTAAAAATAATTTTTTTGGGGGGAGGAAAGTGTTCATGTCACGAAATTTTTTTTTTCTTTTTGTGAGTTTAAATTTTTGGAATGAAGAATGAATTCTCTTTCGAATTACAAAATTTGTTTAAAAAATTATATACTATTCTTTTTTTTTATGAATTTTTTATGAGTTATAATGTTTATAGGTGCATGAAACGTTTTTGTTACAAAATTGCATCAAATGGAATGACTGCGTATTATGTTTTTCTTTCATGAAAATTTTTTATAGTTGGGTTATCAAAACAACCCTTATATAATTTTTTTTATAAATGATTGAGTTAAGATAAAAAATTTTATATTTTAAGAGAGAATGCGAAATACCAAATAATAAGTTTCCTTTAAATGCAAAAAATTGATAAAACATCTAAAATACACAATTTTTCACTGATTCAAAAATCTTAAAAGAAGGATAGTAATAGAGGGTTAAGAGATACAAAAACGTTTACCAGTATAATTTGTACTATGTTAAATCCAATCTTAGGAGAATAAAAAAAGAACATTACATACTAAAAAAGATTTATTTTACATACATGAATTTTTCGTTAAAATAAAAACTGCATGTAATTTGTAAAATGTTTTCATTTTGTGGAAATATCATTTGGCACTTCTACAAAATTTCGTAAAAAAATATATATATATATATTTTTATTTTTTTTCATGTTAGCCATTTTATTTTTGTCTTTGGTAATAAGTTGATGGTCAATTACTAGAAAAGTTCAAGTTTCAGTAATGAGCATAGAGTGACAAAAAAGAGACTGTGTTGAATTCGTTCATCAAAATGTATGTGTAAATAAGTTGGTTGTGCGTTTTATATAGCGAGCATATTACAAAAATAACAAATAAATCCCAAAGATGTATTTAACAAAGTAAAAGGAATTTTTCAAACGTGAAAATTATAATCAGTATTGATATTATAAAATTTCATTAGGAAATCTTATTAATGATGAACCAGAGGACTGTGATCAACCAAAGTTATCAAACGTAGTTTTGATAGACCACATGTAAAGTTTTTAGAAAAAAACTTTTAGGAGATGACAGAGAGTTGTTCGATAAAGAGTTGTTGGACGAAATTTTTGTTCATCGGGAAAAAAAAAAAAAAACTTAAATGTGTTTTTTTTTTTTTAATCAACAGATAATTTTTGGACACAATAACAAAAATGAAGTAGTGCTGAACATAAAAAAGTAATTTTATGTTTTTACAACATATAATGATGAACAACATTTGGAAAGAGTTTCCTTTGGAATACGTTTTATGTTTCACAAACAATTTTTATGTAACAAAAGCGACTTTTAAAACATTTGCTTTTGCATACGAAACTTAAAGAATTTGGATTAAATTTGTTTATAATTAAATTTGGCAAAGGAAAGGAGTTTAATTTATAGTGAAATTAAGTTTAGGTAAAATTCTGTTTAATTAACAGCAGCGACTTAATTTCTGTTGGAATTAAATTTAGGTAAAATACCATGTTTAATTAACAGCAGCGACTTAATTTTTGTTATCTTTTCTGTTTATAAGGAATGAACATTTTTTTAATTGGTATTATACTGTAAGTAAAAAAGGTATTGTATAAAAGTCGAAGATAGAAGTATTCAGGAGAACAGTCATACTATTTAGAAATAGATACTATTTTGCCATAAGTGAAATTCAGTAATCGCTGCTAGTGATATTTAGCAAGATTTGATAGTTATAAGTAACAAAAGCTGCTATCTTTTTAAAGCACGAATTGATTGTTATATTCAATACAGGCTACATGTTATAATCAGTAAGAACTGATTGTTGTATTCATCAAGTGCTAAAAGTTCGATTTAGTATGAACTGGTAGTTACATTTATCAAAAGAAAGTTTGAAGAGAAAGTTTGAAAAGAAAGTTTGAAGAGTAAGTAAAATATAAATTGGAGACCCCTTTTAATGGAACCTGCATGAAGTTCTGTTGCGAAAAAGTGGAAGAAGCATTTGGACAAACTACCTTAACAAATGAATCACTTGAATTGCTGAAAAAAAAACATAAAACGAACGTAATACATTAATTTATGTGTTTTGCAATACACACCAATTAATTAAACATGTGGTTTTGGTTTCTCAACATATTATGGATATTTTTTCAAAACGAATATTATGTGGCACATTTAGCAGAAAACAAATTAAACACAGATGGCGAGAGAAGTCATAAAAGACTTCGACTTGACTATGAATATCAGTTGAATTTAGATGCAAGTGAACACGCTAATCTGGGGTCTTCTAGAGTGGAAAATGTTTTAAGAAGTTTTACAATGAGTGATGTAGCGCATATGCCTGATGTAGCCCATATGTCTAATGTAGCCCATATGCCTGATGTAGCTCATATGCCTGATGTAGCTCATATGCCTGATGTAGCTCATATGCCTGATGATATCCCTTCAACGAGTTCTCATACGAGACATTTGAGAACAACCGTTTTTAAGGAAACAGCTGATGAATCTCAAAGCAATCCATTACTGACTGTTATAGATGACGTTTTGAGTGAAACACAAGAAATGGATCATCTCAGTGATTTGGATGAGTTATATAAAGAAATGGTAAAAAATTTGTTAAGCAATATGATATTTCAAAGTACCTAGTCCCAAACAATGGATAACACAGCTACCTTGAACAAACCTGAATGCTCGAATAAAATGGGTAATTTAGATGCATCATCTGAAGATGTCGAATACGCTTTACTTAATAAAATATTGAGTCCAATAAAAGACTGGGATTCATGCACATTAGAAAAAAAAGTAAATGATGCGTTAAAGGTTTTGCCAGAGATGGCAGGTGATTTTAATAATATATCTGAAAATACTTCATGTCATCAAGTAGAAGTGTACACGAACAACAGTGTTTCCATGCCGGGTATGCAACATATGCAAGGGATGCAAGATATACAAGGGATGCAAGATATACAAGGGATGCAAGATATTCAAGGGATGCAGGATATCCAAGGGATGCAGGATATCCAAGGGATGCAAAATATACAAGGGATGCAGGATATTCAAGGGATGCAAAATATACAAGGGATGCAAAATATACAAGGGATGCAAAATATACAAGGGATGCAAAATATACAAGGGATGCAAAATATACAAGGGATGCAAAATATCCAAGGGATGCAGGATATCCAAGGGATGCAATATATTCAAGGGATGCAAAATATCCAAGGGATGCATGATATCCAAGGGATGCAAAATATCCAAGGGATGCAAAATATCCAAGGGATGCAAAATATTCAAGGGATGCAAAATATGCCAAGGATGCAAGGGATACGACATGTGGAAGGGATACAGAATATGCAAAATATACAAAGGATACAAAATATACAAGGGATGCATGATATCCAAGGGATGCAAAATATCCAAGGGATGCAAAATATTCAAGGGATGCAAAATATGCCAAGGATGCAAGGGATACGACATGTGGAAAGGATACAGAATATGCAAAATATACAAAGGATACAAAATATGCAAGATATACACGGTATGAAAGATATACAAGGTATACAACATATGCAAGGCATGCAAGATATGCAAGGTATACAACCTATGCAAGGAATGCAAGATATGCAAGGTATACACAGTATGAAAGATATACAAAGTATACAACATATGCAGGATATGCAAGGTATACAACATATGCAAGGTATACAACCTATGCAAGGAATGCAAGATATGCAAGGTATACACAGTATGAAAGATATACAAAGTATACAACATATGCAGGATATGCAAGGTATACAACATATGCAAGATATACAACATATGCAATATATGCAAGGTATACACAGTATGAAAGATATGCAAAGTATACAACATATGCAGGATATGCAAGGTATACAACATATGCAAGATATGCAAGGTATACAACACATGCAAGAGATGCAAGATATGCAAGGGCTGAAATATATGCAAGATATACACGGTATGAAATATATGCAAGGTGTACAACATATACAGGGGATGCAAGATAAGCAAAGTATACAACATATGCAAGATATACAACATATGCAAGGTATACAACATATACAAGATATACAACATATGCAATATATGCAAGGTATGCAAGATGTGCAAGGGATTCAAAGTATCCAAGGTATCCAAGGTATCCAAGGTATCCAAAGTATTCAAGGTATTCGAGGTATTCAAGATTTTCAAGGTATTCAAGGTATTCAAGATATTCGAGGTATCCAAAATATGCAAGATATGCAATATATACAAAGTATGCAAGGTATGCAATTACAAGGGATAGACTTCGAGCATCAGGTAGATGTGGATAGTGTAACATCTACTAATGTAAAATCTACTAATGTAATATCTACTAATGTAAAATCTACTAATGTAGAATTTACTGACGCTTTAAAAAAACAAGTGATAAAAAAGAAAAGGAAGCATGGAAAGAATCATGGTGATAAGGGAGCTGCTACATCTTCTCCGATTCTTTCAAAGGATAAAATGGCAGCTGATAAAGCATCTACAGATAACAAATTTTTAAAAGAAATCATTAAAAATTTAATATCGGATTTGAAATTACATAGACATGTTAAAAAAATAAGGCTGGATACATTTGTAAAAAGGGTAGAAATGTCAATTATTTGTACGAACAAACTCAAATTGATTAATAAAGATATATATGTAAAAAATAATCGGATTCTACTTTTATTTCTTTATGTTAAAAAGTGGGTATCAACATTGAACGTTTCCGATCAATTAGACAGTGTGTCTAAATTTTTGAATTCCCTTCCTATTTTTAATGCATGTTTTGCTTGCTTATTAGCTGCTTATGACAGCAGATGCCGTAAAGAGAAGCATATTCTTAAAAAAATGCTTTCGGAAAAGAGAAACATTGTTTCAGAAGTAATGGAAACGTTCTGTAACATAGATAAAGAAAATACAGGTATATATGTGAAGTATTTAAAGTATTTCCATTATTTATATTATCATCCACATCATCGTGAAAGTCATAATTGTGTTTTCCAATGTGTACTAAAATGGGTTTTTTGTTCACTGCAGGCAAACAGCCCATTTAATAACATGCAGGAGAACTTAAATAAATACCATAAAAGGTTAGAATCGCTATTCACATTTAGCAAGGAAGTTGCAAAAATTTCTAAAGATAAAGAAAAGGGTACATATGAAAAAATACAAATTTTGAAAAGAATGGTAGAATCATATGTAAAAGAAATAAAGTCATTTATTAATGCATTAGAAGACGAGCAAAAGAATTTGATGAAAGAAGTATCCCATTCAATTACGAATATGACACAGCTGGTAACATTCGCATTTTACAGATTGGGAAAATTGTTACTTTTGATTTTAAGTTGGAACCAAAAACATGAACAAAAATTTTTATTTGTTATGAATGTATTCAATCAGTTAGTAATAGAATGTGACAAGTACATAAACTGTAATAGTGATTTAACTGAGGAAATAAGTGCCTTATTAACACAAAAACAGTGTTGGTTACAGGCACTTTTTGGGAATATGTTTCTTCGGATATATAAGGCTTTAATTTCGCCATTAAAATTAATTGCTGAAAGTATATTAAACAAAATAAATGAAAACGCAAAGGAATTGGAAATATTAGATGCTACTGCAATACTGGAAATGACAGAAAATTTAGAAGAGGAAGTGCAAACTATAGAAATTTCTCAGTTTTCTATATTAATAGACATTCATTACAAAAAAGAACAGCTCGGACAAGATAAAATGTTCTTTAAATTACGTGAAATAAACAATAAAGTTAAAACGTTGTCAAACAAAGTTAAAAAAGCGAATTATAAAGATAAAACAAAAATATTGAAAGAAAATGCGTCCACAATTTTAGAAATAGTTACAGAGTTTAATTCATTATTCGACATAATGGGTATAGAGCCATTAAAGGAAGAAAAATTGGAACAATTAAAAGAATACGTGCAAAATTTAGAAAGTATAAGTACCTCATGTAAAAGTGATAACCAAATTCAGCAAACAAAATGAAAAGATGAAAGTTCATCATCAGGAGGAACAAACCTCAAAGAAAAAAGCGAAAGCTACGAAGTTGAAAAAGACAAAATATTTTTGATAGTTCGGTAAATTCCACATGTCCCAACTTGAAAATATCAAGAGAACACACAGTATATATTGGTCATCAAAGATAACCATAATATTGTTTTGGCTGAAAAATAATAAAAAAGGAAACAAATATCATTCGCATGTGAATAGATAGATTGTTAAAAAGCATTCTTTATATAAATGAAAGTATCCGTATCATATACAGTATTTTTTTTGCAAAAAAAATTAGATATTGATAAAACTGCATGTGAAATGATAATAAAAAATACGGTTTTATATCAACATTTGGAATTTTTTAATTTTTAAGAGAGTCGGGTCACCCATAGGAAACATGAATGAAAAGAATTACAAATGCGGTCCGTTGATTATAAATAAATTATAAACAATGTTATAACAAAAGTCAGTAAAAATAAATAAACTTTGCATGTATATGAAATAGACAATAGAAAAACAATGCTGAATGTGCACAAAACAGGAAGTATGAAAAAACAGAATTGCGAAGATGAAAAAAAAAATTAATTAAATTTTTTACTGATAATGAAAAAAGAATTCTAAAAATTATATACTATTGAAGAAGAAAAACAAAAAAAAATTGAATTTTTATTGATAATCGAAACGGAATTTTAAAAATTATTTACTGTTGAAGAAAAAAAAAAAAAGAAAATAGAATTTTTATCGATAATCGAAACGGAATTTTAAAAATTATTTACTGTTGAAGAAATAAAAAAAAAAAAAAAATGAATTTTTATTGATAATCAAAACGGAATTTTAAAAATTATTTACTGTTGAAGAAAAGAAATTTTTTTTAATTTTTATTGATAATCGGAACGAAATTTTAAAAATTATTTATTATTGAAAAAGAAAAAAGAAAAAAAAGGTTTTAAACTCTTTTTAAAAGCGACATTGAGCTAAAGTCTTATTTTATGGTACACGAACTGTAAAAATGTTATATATTTTTTTTTATATGTTTAGATATGTGTTTATTTACGAATTTTATATTTTAAGAAATTTACAAGTTACGAATAAATGACATGAATGTTCTCTCGATATGAAGTTATAATTTTAATGAAATTGGAGTGCAAGTATATATATTAATGATGAGTTAATCAATTTGAATTTTTATTGTGGAAGAGTTATACGTTATACGCATGGTGAGTTTGACTTAATGCTGTAAAATTCATTAGATTAATATCTGTTTATACATTGCATACTTTGCGTATTTTGTTGTTTTTATGTAAGTGATTTGCATATATACGAAATTCTTCTCGAAAGAAGAGTCCAGTACGATTGGAACTGCTACGAAAGGAAAAAAAACATCAGCTGCTGAGTTGAAGAATAAGAAAAGAACGGTTTTGCTTTGAGATGTAAAACTTTCAAAAAAGTTTAAAACAGGACAATTGCTTCTAATCTGAAGGTAATAAAAAAGTAAAGAAGAAACCTTATAAAAGAAACCTGGAAGGATTGGGGCTAAGAAAAATAGAGAGAAGTCAAACCAACAGCCGATAAGGTAATAAATTAAAACGAACTAAAAAATGTTGGTTTTAAGTACATTTAGTTGCATGTTAAGTGAAAGTTGTAAGTTAGAATAACATAGAGTGTGAGAAAGATTTGTGATAGTAAAATGATAGTAAAGTGAGAAAGTACGAATTGATAATGAATGAGAAGCGTATTATGAAATCGCTTCTATGTGATTTGTATGTATATATGTACATAGGTTTACCAGTGAATAAATTGTGTGACATAACATTAAACTTTTAATTAACTTTGAATTTTAGTTAAAAATTTTGTAATTAATTTTGTTTTTTTTAAATTGAAGGTTTAAAAATTAAGTGTATATAACATCAGTTGAGAACAACAAGCATCAGTTTGATAAAAAAAGATCTTTATAAACGAACAGTTGAAAAAGAAGCACAATGCATTGGTTTATGTGTTTTTCAAGATACACCAAAAAATTAAACATTCGGTTTCAAGTTGTTTGTGTTCTTAACGTATTATGGATATTTATGCAAAACAAAAATTATGTGGTCGAATCAGCAAAAAAACAATTAAACACACGCCCTGAGAGAAGTCATAAAAGGCTTCGAATTGCACCTGAATCTGTAGGATATTCATATGTAAGTGATTACAATAGTTGTAGGTCTTCAATGGAAAATGTGTTAAGTAGCTCTACAATAACTGATATGGCTGCTGTGCCTGATGATGCCCCTTCAACGAGTTCTGATACTAGATATTTAAGAAAAAGCAATGTAAAAAGAATGTTTAATGAATCTGAAACTAAACCGTCATTGGCTTTTTTAATTGACGAGTTTCATGAAGCACAAGAAATGAATGTATCCAGTGTTTCCGATGAGTCACATGACGAAACATATCGAACTACCTATTTAAAACGAATGCAACCAGTAAATTATGAAAATATCTTGAACTGCCCTAAAAAGTCGGATATGCTGAGTGAATCATATAAGTTTAATGACGAAACAGAAAACACAATGTCAGGGCATTTGATGAAATTTCAAAGTGACCAGACACAATCAATGTATAATGACAACACTTTCCACCAATTTCGATACTTAGATTTACTTGCTGAAACAGATGAGCAAGATGACGAAATAGAAACCAAATGGATAAATAATATGGCGGAATGTCAAAGTAGCAACTTACAGCTAATGCAACCAATACAACCAATGCAACCAATACAACCAATACAACCAATGCAACCAATACAACCAATGCAACCAATACAACCAATGCAACCAATACAACCAATACAACCAATGCAACCAATGCAACCAATACAACCAATACAACCAATGCAATCAATGCAATCAATGCAACCAATGCAACCATTGCAACCATTGCAACCATTGCAACCCATGCAACCGATAAAACCATTGCAACCCATGCAACAAATGTACCCAGTGCAACCAGAACAACAAATGTACCCAGTGCAACCAGAACACCGAATGTACCCAGTGCAACCAGAACAACAAATGTACCCAGTGCAACCAGAACAACAAATGTACCCGGTGCAACCAGAACACCGAATGTACCCAGTGCAACCAGAACAA